>SJYF01000247.1:2009170-2035278 GCA_006410515.1 Procapra przewalskii | reverse complement strand
GTACTAATAAATCAATATATATGTCCTAAAAAGTTTGGTCTTCCTTAAAAGACCACAGGAAAAATTTGTCAAGTAACCACTATTTTCTTTTAAACTAGTAAATGAACTGCATGAGTTTATGACAAAAAGGAGACAAAAAATAATATATTAATTTGAGATCAGCCCCAAGGCAATTTTAATAGTAAGAAAGTCATTAGATTTTATCTTGAGAAGCCTATTTTCTATAGGATGATAACAAACTACAAAATATTTTTCATTTCATACTCAGTTCTTAACAGAGAAAAGCTCTTCTCCTAAAAATAAAAGAACAGAAGATAACTTCATAATAATTAACAAGATTTAAAAAATTTTGTTTTCCTACTTATTTCAAAACAATATATAATACACGCAAAAAATGGAAAGGAAACCTTGGTATTTTAGTGTCTCGAGCCAATAGGATGATGGTCAATCAGTCTGAGTAAGAGCGTCCCTGAGGTTTTTATGCGCCTCCATTTCCCAGCTCTGCGCCCACTGACAGCCCCTCAGGGCCATTTCCATTCCCGGGGCCTTTTTCAATTGGGTATTAACTGTGTTCTGAATTTTCAGCCTCCTCCCTTCTACAGCCTCCCCACTGGAGACAACGTAATAACAATGCTTGCCTGTTTCTAAGAGCAGAGTCAGGCTTGCACACCTGCCTTCCTCCCTCCAGATGACGCTATGGACCTGCCACATTTACCTCCTTCTTTCAGGACTACGTTCTGTGAAAAAGGTTATTCATTCTGATTTTAGCAATGTGGTTGACTCAGCCTTTATAGACCCCTGATCTGCTATCAATACAGAGAAATACTGCATAAACTATGAGAGCATTTATAAATATGTGCCCTATATATAACGCGGTTAAAAAGAAAGCTTGGCAATTATCAGGTAGAAGAAAAATAGAAAGAAAACTTATATAAAAGCCAAAGCAGTCAGTATGGACTGTGGACTCTGCCAGGGTCCCAGAGAGATGTTAAGATGCATGGCATGTAGCCACTCGTCTAGCAAATATATTCTTTCCATCCCTATTAATAGAAGGAAGAATAGAGTTCTCTTTCATGTCTAGACAACAGTACACATTTATAGTTTTGCCTTCAGTTAAAATATGTTTCAGTTAAAATAAGTCCGAAAGAACTTACACCATTTAGTCAACTCATAGAACATCAATTGCTCTGCTTTAGAGATCTCTTCAAGAAAATTAAAGATACCAAGGGAGCATTTCATGCAAAGATGTGCACAATAAAGGACAGAAATGGTAAGGACCTAACAAGCAGGAGAGATAAGAGGAGGTGGCAAGAATACACAGCAGAAGGGTACAAAAAAGGTCTTAATGACCCAGATAAGCATGATGGTGTGGTCACTCACTTATAGCTAGGCATCCTGGAGTGTGAAATCAAGTGGGCCTTAGGAAGCATCACTACAAACAAAGCTAGTGGAGGTGATGGAATTCCAGTTGAGCTATTTTAAATCCTAAAAGATGATTCTGTGAAAGTGTTGCACTCAATTTGCCAGCAAATTTGGAACACTCAGCAGTGGCCACAGGACTGGAAAAGGTCAGTTTTCATTCCAATCCCAAAGAAGGGCAATGCCAAAGAAAGTTCAGACTACCACACAGTTGCATTCATTTCACATGCTAGCAAGGTTACTCTCAAAACCCTTCAAGCCAACCTTAACAGTACATCATGGACTTCCCTAGTGGCTCAGACAGTAAAGCGTCTGCCTACAATGTGGGAGAACCAGGTTCAATCCCTGGGTAGGGAAGATCTCCTAGAAAAGGAAATGGCAACCCACTCTGGTATTCTTGCCTGGAAAATCCCATGGATGGAAGAACCTGGTAGGCTACAGTCCATGGGGTAGTAAAGAGTTGGATATGACTGAGTGACTTCACGTCACTTAACAGTTTGTGAACTGAGAACTACCAGATCTATAAGCTGGATTTAGAAACGGCAGAGGAACCAGAGATCAAATTGCCAACGTCCATTGTATTATACACGAGAATTCCAGAAAAACATCTTCTTCTGCTTCACTGACTACACTAAAGCCTTTGATTATGTGGATCACAACAAACTATGGAAAATTCTTAAAGTAATGGAAATACCAGACCACCTTACCTGCCTCCTGTGAAACCTGTATGCAGGTCAAGAAGGAACAGTTTTGGACTGGTTCCAAATTGGGAACTGTATATTGTCAAGGCTGTATATCGTCACCCTGCTTATTCACTTTTTATGTAGAGTGTGTGCTAAGTGACTTCAGCTGTGTCTGACTCTTTGTGACCCCAGGGACTATAGCCTGCCGAGCTCCTCTCTCCATGGGTTTCTCCAGGCAAGAATACTGGACTGGGTTGCCGCGCCCTCGTCCAGGGGATCTTCCCAACCCGGCAATCGAACCTGCGTCTCTGGCGTCTCCTGCATTGGCAGGCGAGTCCTCTACCACTAGCGCCAGCTGGGAAGCCCCTATGCAGGCCACGTCATGCAAGATGCTGGGCTGGATGATCACAAGCTGTAATCAAGATTTCTGGGAGAAATATCAACAACCTCAGATATGCAGATGATACCATGTTAACGGCAGAAAGTGAAGAGGAACTCAAGAGCCCCTTGATGAAGGTGAAAGAGGAGAGTGAAAAAAGTTAGCACTCTTTAGCAGCTGAGAAAAGTCTTTGGAGGTCATTTTAATAAATCTGACATGAGTTACTAAGGAACTGGAGCGCGTTGCGCTGGCGGATCTAGGAGTGGAAATGAGAAGATGGATATGAGTGACATTTCTGAGGAGAACCTGCCAGGACCTGTATTCTCATGGGTCTTTTTCTTCCTTCTGACATTCCTCTGTGCCCTTTGCTCCGACTGCACATAAATGTTAATTGACCAATCCAGAAAATGATTTTACCCCAGTGAGCTAGGTCACAGAGCAGTTAATCAAAAGCTAAATAAAGTTCCCAATCATATATAAAAAAATCATATACAAATGCTGCCCTTGACATTACTTCAGAGTTATTTGTAAGCAACGATTTCCCTGCTTTTACTGAAGGAGTGATCCAAAGACCCTTTATTCAAAAAGGAGAAGGATCATATGACATCTGTGTGTGTGTGTGTTAGTCACTCAGTCGTGTCTGAGCCTTAGGGACACATGGATTGTAGCCCGCCGGGCTCCTCTGTCCATGGGATTCTCCAGGCAAGAATCCTGGAGGGGGCTGCCGTTTCCTCCTCCAGACATATCTTATATGTGGAATCTAAAAGAAATGATACGAGTGAATTGCAAAACAGAAAGTGACTCAGACTTAGAAAATGAATCGATGGTTGCTGGGGGAGGGGCCAGTCAGGGGCGTTGGGAAGGTCATGTAAACACTGCTTTATTTAAAATGGATGACCAGCAAAGACACACTGTTCAGCACATGGACCTCTGCTGAGCGTCATGCGCCAGCCCGGATGGAGAGGGGAAAGTGGAAGCATGTATGTGTATGGCCGAGTCCCTTATCTGTGTACCTGTAACCACCACAACATTGCTAATGGGCTATACCCCAAAACAAAATGCTTTTGGTGTTTTTTTTTTTTAATAAAAGTATTAAGCATAATTGAAAGAGTCCTAGTAAAACTTAGAGTGAGGCATTCACATACAGGACAGAAAGTACAAGACTGTTCCACTGTAATCCAAACATTGAAACTCGTGTAAAATCAGTTCTCTAGTACCTACAGAATGGTACCCATTTTTTTCATATTTTTTCTGATAAAATGCACAGTTTTCTACCTCATCCGTTTTCTCTCTTTTTACACACACACACTTGATCTCCTTAGTGCTCCCTCTCTCTGCCAAAACCTCTCCATCTCTGTCTGGTTTTTTATCACAGATACATTTTCATGTATACCCACTAAGAGAGAGGCTGTGGTTCCAACTTCTCAGCTGAATGTGACATATACTGAATGCAATCTGCCAAAAATTTCAAGATATGTAAAGCTGAGGCAGCAAGTCTAGACTCTAAAGAAAATGAACATCTAACATAGCAGGTAGGGAAGGGACACACGTAAGCCTGACATAGGGCAGGATATTTGAAGTCACGCTAAAATGAGGAAACAGTAAGCAGCCTCTAAGATGCTCCCCCAAATCCCCACCGCCTGGTCTGTGTGCTTTCATGTACTTTCCCCCCATGTTATATGAAGTGACCGGCTTGAACTGCAGGGAAGATGCAGAAATCCCAACATGGGACTCGCAGGACTAGACGCAAAAACACTGTACTACCTGCGCTCTCTCCGGGCCACCAGCTCCGAGCAAACAGAGCAGCCATGTCGTGAGGAGCCTCCAGCAGTCTGTGGAGGCGTCCACGGGGTGGGGAACTGAGGCCTTTGGTCAGCAGCCAGCACTGACTCGGCAGCCACCTAGGCCAAACATCTCTGAAGCAGATCCTCCAGCCCAAGACTGTAGATCTGGCGGAATCTTGACTATAACTTCATGAGACACCACGAGTCATGAGCAAGAATCATCCAGCTAAGCTGCTCCCAAGTTCATGGCCTGCGGAAGCTGTCAGTTGTAACACTGACAGTTGTCTTATAATGCCAAGCTTTGGGATATATGTTTTTTATGCAGTGATATATGGCTAACACAGGCGCAGAGGAGGAAGAGATCATGTCCAGACAATAGGTAGGAAAAGAATTCATGAATATAGTGGCGTTTAAAGGAGGATCAAGATTCCAGCACGTGGACTTAGAGAAAACATTCCAGGTTTAGAGAAGAGAGGGAAAGTACAGAGCATGGAAGGTGACCCCTGAGTTACGTAGTACAGCTGGTTTCTTCCTTCACCCTAGCAAAAAGCAAAATTAAGAGAAATATTATATTTAGCAATAGAACTTGAAGTACAAGTGAATGTACTTCACTTGAATGTTAGAATAAAAATGTTAAGTATAAAATCATTGAGGAGTTTAAAAAGTGCAATTTCCTCACTGGAAGGAGAAAATTAGCTCTCAAATTTAGCTGACATTTGACCCTTGAAAATGCACAGGCTGGTTTTACAGCGTTTAGTTTGTGCTGCAGTAACACAGCTGCTATGCTCCAGTTAGCAATCTTACGGAGCTCTCTTCAGACTACTTGTACACGAACAACGATGACTTCTGGGAATTTAATAAAGCATTTGATTAGATGAAAAATAATTAGAGGGAGAGAGCTACACCATTAAATAACTCAAGTTTATCTTCTTAATAACTGTCACTGTAAATCCCTTTTAGTTGAGAGATTGCTTATAAACAATAAATAAATGACCGAAATCTCTGAAACCAAATGCACTTTCATCTATATGTAGCCACATTACCTACTAATTGCCCAAGTGCATGACTGACAAAGAAGTACCCAAGCCCGTGCCTCCCTGCAGACATGCTGGAGATAATATTTTAGCCCACATATGTTGCACAAGTTCATTACTCGAGTTAGCCAAGTGAGCAGTCCCTGTCGCTGGAGAGGCCCCTGATCCGAGGTACTAATTGATAGATCCAACTTTTAGAAATTAAACTGAGCTTCAACAGTTGAATGACCTTCAAGATTCCTCCCAGCAGCCAAGTTAAAATCCTGAAGTAAGTTCACTCGCCCATTAGTCAGCTTGGAATCAGAATCCTATTAAGGCTCTGGCAGATCCGAAACAAGCTCATTAACTGCTTCTTCCAACTCCTCGCCTCCTCTGCTTATGTCCTGGCTTTATCCAGTTTACTTTGCTGCACATCCAGACACAGAAACACCCACACGAGTTGACCCTGGCTCTGTAAGCTTACTTGCAGAGGCCCCGTGTTTCAGTGTACAGACCATACCTAAGAAGAACACTCCTTATGTTTATATTTTTGAATCACTTTTATTCATCCATCCTGCCAGTAACTTTGGAAAAATCACTCCTTGCCATGTCCTGCCGATGTGAAGAAGGCACGGTCCCTTTCTTCAGGGTCCAGTGAGGCTGAGGACAACAAAGTAATTATTTCTGTGTAGCTAAGAGCTACCATTGGGATGACTTTAGAGACCACCTAACTTGTCTCTGGGTTTCCCTGGTGGCCCAGCGGTAAAGAATGCAGGAGACAGGAGTTTGATCCCTGGGTTGGGAATATCCCCTAGAGAAGGAAATGGCAACCCTCTCCTGTATTCTTGCCTGGGAAATCCCATGGACAGAGGAACCTGGCAGGCTATATATAGTCCATGGGGTCGCAAAAGAGTCAGACATGACTGTGGAAGGGCTTGCAAGACGGCTCAAGCCTCAGAGCACTTGGCCCCTGTAGAGCGAGGACACGGAACAAGCTAAACGGCTTCCCTTGTTGATAAAAACTTTAAATAAAATATTATACAAAATACATTACAGCAAGATTATTCTAAAACAGCTTTCACCATGGCAGTTCTTGGTCAAAGTATGAATTAATACGTAAGGCCAAGGTATTAAGACCCCAGGTCTTCCTCTGGCCTCCGGAGCCTCTTTGGCTTAGATTTCACCCTACAGTATGTATCTCCTGTACTGTCATTCATAAATCTTTCTGTTTCTCTCAGGTCAGTCTCTTTGTAGCTTCTGGACCACCCTCTTCTTTAATGCTCTTAGCTCTGTGTGGACGATTCTTCACTTTATCATCAACTTTCCAAAAACCTGTCAGGGTTCAGCTCGAATCCAATCTCTCTCAGGAAACTTCTACCAGCAAGACTCTGGTTACCATGGATTCACCTCCTAATTTCCGGTAAGCCTTCTGCTTATGAAGCTCCATTCTGTACTAAACTCAGTGTTTTACAGCCTGTCATTTGTATTGTCCTCTGTCACCTTTATGAGCCAATGTCAGGATCCCCAACTCAAAGTCAACACCCAGTTTTGAAGCTCCTGTGTGCTGGTTCTTTTGTGCAAGGAGGGGAGGGGAGCATAGAGTTCTCGTCCTCAAGGGCATCTGTCTGCTGGTGAGATAATAAGTCTGGGGCACTTTTTGGAGGACAAACGAGAGACAACTTACTCCAGCGTCAGTTAGGCAGAGAAACTGTCCTTAAAAAAGGAAAGTATAAACTAAGACCTAAAAGGCAAGAATGAGTTAGTCAAACCAAGAAACTACAGGTAAGTGAGGACACCTGTGAAAAAATACTTAAAACAGGATAAAATTAGTTCAGGTTAGGAAACTACGTCTTGTAATTTCATATCAACACCTCGGCCTCCATCAAAGTTCTGAATTCCTTCAAAAATTAAAACTGAAATGAAGAAGCAAAGCTACTGCTGCTACAAGTCACGTAATATAAGTCTCTGTCTTAGGGTTATATGACCACCTAAGTGTAGCTGAGTTAGGTTCTTTTGAACCATTAATAACAAGCAAGCTATACAAAATAGAATATAAAGCACGGCTGTAAGGATTCATGGACTATTAATTTCCTCCAGATGGTGTCAATCTTTGAGAACATCATTTAATTTTAGTATAGCTTATATATTGTATTTCTAAAAATAACTACTATTGACAGGTTGAACTCAAATATAAACCATTAACTTCCAGAAGTTTTAGATTGTAAACATTTCGATAAAATTACATATAATTTAAAAATAAACACCTTTTCTTTCTTAAAAAGTTAAAATTTTAAAAGCAAAGAGGGCACCCCTCTTTTATAGCAATTCATTAAAATCATTTATCAGCAACACCCCAACTTTTCTCGCTAAGGTATTTATAACACGAAACAAATGCTGAACAGTAACTATAAATGGCAGGAAAATTATAATAAAATAACTGCTGCGTGTAACAAGGAAATAAAAAAAAAAACAAAACTCCAAATGGTATTGGCCTATGGAAGGAAAATGCATCTCATGAAAAATTACATTTCTTTCTTATTCCCTAACCTAGTACAATTAATTTCACTTTTCAAAATTGTATTTGCAAAAGTCTAAGAACGCTCACGGAGAAGGCAATGGCAACCCACTCCAGTACTCTTGCCTGGAAAATCCCATGGATGGAGTAGCCTGGAAGGCTGCAGTCCACGGGGTCGCTGAGGGTCAGACACGACAGAGCGACTTCACTTTCACTTTTCACTTTCCTGCACTGGAGAAGGAAATGGCAACCCACTCCAGTGTTCTTGCCTGGAGAATCCCAGGGACTGGGGAGCCTGATGGGCTGCCATCTATGGGGTCGCACAGAGTCGACATGACTGAAGTGACTTAGCAGCAGTAGCAGTAAGAATGCTCAAAATTATATTCATGAGTTAAGTGCTTCTGAGTCATAATCTCACAGCATACTGTATTCAGACTGTCAGTGTATATAGCTAAGGAGAGCTAACACCAGATTTAACATAAAATACTTCCTGGGTCATATCACTGGCACAGAGCTATTGTGTGGCACCACTCAGAAGATGCCATCTGAAACACACACCAACTCATGCACATATCTTGTCTTTGGTTTTTCTTTTGTGAAAAACAGCTAGGAGCAGCTAGAAGCTGCAATAGCATTTTGCTAAATTGAGAAAGATAAGAAGACAGATCTCGTTTAGATAGGAACCACACTGTGAAATAAATTGTTCTAGCATATCCCCAAATCTCATGATAGGAAATATTAATGTGTGGAGAATCAGCCCAGTGGCTTCAAATATTAGAAGGTATTTAACATAAGAAATTATTACTGACACAGAGTGATTTTAAAAAGATACATTTATTCGCTACAAGCTCACAAAAACCTTGCAGGGAGGATCTCTCAATGGTCCTTCATTCATCCCTAAGATGAGTGGATGAATGAATGCAAGGAGAATGCTGTCTTTCATTCCTTTCAGAAACATTAAACCTAGGTACTCTGAAGTAGAGTATTTTGAAATGAAGAACCCACCTTTAAATAGATTGCAGACAGCTTAAAACATTTCTACCATGAAAATATTGCAAAATGCGGAGGTATTATGAAATTTCTGTGGTATCATTAGATGAATTCAGCATGAAAATATTAACAATTTAAGAACTTATTGCACATGGTAACATTATTTTCCTAATTGAGTCTTTTATTTTACATATAGCTGGGGCTTCCCAGGTCGTGCTAGTGGTAAAGAACCCACCTGCCAATGCAGGAAATATAAGAGATGTGGGTTTGATCCCTGGGTTGGGAAGATCCCCTGGAGAAGGAAATGGCAACCCACTCCAGTATTCTGGCCTGGAGAATCCCATGGGCAGAGAAGCCTGGTGGGCTACAGCCCTCAGGGTTGCAAAGAGTTGGACACAATTGGAGTGACTTAGCACGTACGCACACACGCATGCATGCACACACGCACGCACACACACACGCATGCACACAGACATAGCCAGGAAAGCAGTGTATAACATGATACAATGTTTCCCTAAAAAGAATAAAATCCAGTTAGATAGGCCATACACATCCAGCTGAATTCACATCGAAAACCTAGAAAAAGAACCCTGCAAGGGCTCATCTCAAGAAGTCAGATGTCAGGGAGGTTGGAGCGAACCTGGGAGGTGGTGGGAACCCAACAGCCGGTCTGGGGACCCAGTTTTGTAAACAGGGATCTGTGAAGCGACAGCTTAGCTCCGACAATCCCTGAAGACCTGAGACTTTAGAACCTTCAGTCTGTATGATCACAACATTTCTTCCTTCCCATAACCGTGGGGAATTTAAAGCTTATTTGAAACAATGTATGAAAGAGATTCATAATTCCACCTTTGCACCTCTTGAATGAACACACGAGCACACGTGCTCCTTACAGGAGTAAGAATCTGGGGATTTCTGGAGATTTCACTTCCAGGAAGACACACCTGGAGAAAGGCCCTGAGCCAGAATATTGGAGGAAAATCAGAAAAGGTATTTGGGTACTTAAAACAACAACAACAAAATATCTTATATAACTCTCTCCGACTCTTTGCGACCCCACGGACTATAGCTTACCAGACTCCTCTGTCCATGGAAATCTCCAGGCAAGAATACTGGAGTGGGCTGCCATTCCAATCCCATCTCCAGGGGATCTTCTCAGCCGGTATCTCCTGCCTTGCACACAGATTCTTTACTGTCTGAGCCACCAGGGAAGCCCTATATAACTCTCAATAAATAACAATTTAATTGTAAAGTACTTTTTCTCTTGTTTTTCTGGTCAAGGCTGCAAGTGGCTGGAGTCAACAGGAAAAAACAGAGGGGCAGGTGCTCTTGGCTGTGTCCCCTGCTCCCACACTGCCAGAGCCACTCTCACAGCCCATACCCCAGAGAAGTCAGCTATTGACTCTCTACCTTCTCTCCAGACTCGGATCTAGAGAGGTCAGCAAATTCTAGCTGAGACTGAATCTGGCCCCCCCCTACACTTTTGTAAATAAAGTTTTATTGGAACACAGCCATTTTTACATTTTGTCTATGGCTGCTTTTGCTCTATAAAGACAGAGGGTAGGTGTGACAGAGACTGTTCAGACCACAAAGCCTAAACTGCTGTCCAGCCTTTTACAGAAAGGGTTTCCTGCTGGAACATTGGCCTCCATTAATCCAAGGGCCATCTTTTGGTCTCTCCAGAGCTGGCCGAATTCCCCAGCTGTTTGAGCGGATGACAGAATGACTATGAATGAATAGGGACGCACAGGGAAGGCAAACGGGAAGAAAAGAGAGGTCAGCAACACTGCAGGATTCAGAGGTGTGCAGTAGGCAGCCTGTTTCAAGCTAAGCCATGGATACTGCTTTTCTAGGCTGCAAACAGCATCTTCCTTCAACCGGGCCACTTCTTTGGATTAAGCTGATCCAGCCTCACCCAGGGTGTCCAATGCTTGCAACACCCACTTGATAGAAAGGGAAAGGGACTTTGCTTAGCTAATGGAAACCGATGGCAAGAAAATAGGATGGAACCACGTGATGATGGCTGGTGGCTGACTGGTCAGGGAAGGCCTGGGGAGAGGATGTCACCCTGATCCCTAAATGGCCTGTCACACACAGATCTGATGATGCAAGAGGCTCTGGGGAAAGAGTGGCTGGTGAAAGGTCCCTTTAGGCGGGAACATCTGGGTGTGTCTGAAGAATTAAGGGGAAGGCCAGTGTGATGGGAGCACAGCAAGCAAGGGGAGAGTGCAGTGCGGTGAGGTCAGAGGAGGTGGGAACGGCGGCGGGAAGCCTCTGTCTAAACAGTCAGGCTTCAACTCTTAGACAACGTGAAGCCACACCAAGTTCTCAGCAGGGGTGAACATGATGGCACTTATGTTTAAGAAAATGCCTCTAACTTTGTGGAATGAGTGACTTAGGGTATGGCAAGAAAAGGAGAGGTCTCATGGACACTGTGACATCCTCCTGGGAGAGAGAGAGACTGGACTAAGTGATGAGGCCAGAGTGATGTGGATGGATGGACGTTTGGGATGACATAGCGTTGGCATGTCTCCAACTGAGCTCTTTTCCTTTTTTACTAGCATTTGTGGATTTCTCCACTTATAGGAAACCTCAAGATCATATCCCCAAATCCTAGAGACCACTGTTATAAAATTAACACTTTTCTAATTACTTTACACGAAGATGGAGATTTTCTATAGGTTTCTAAACAAATGTAATGCAAAATCTTCCTTTAGAGCCTAAATTAAATGATGGTGAGCCTGGTAATGAAATAGGATGGTAACAAAATTTAAAACTACAATTCTGTTACTCACTGCCCTCCTGTAATGTGCCAGGCCCTGGGCACAGTGTCGGGCACAGATCAAGGGGCCAGAGACGGTCTGAGGAGCCACCACGGGCCAGGTCAGGGCCGCCCAAGTCAGTGAGTCTGTGGGAATCAGTATCTCCAAACATGCCACTGATTTTGGCGATACCAGAGTTAGATTATGGGAAGCAAAGCTGCAAAGACTCAGAGGTTAATGATCCCGAGGCAGAAAGGAGACTCAGGCTATGTCTAGCTTCTCCTCTTAAACATTTATGGGATGCCTTTACTGTGCCAAACTCCCTGCTAAGTGCTTTGCCTACATTATTTATTCAATCCACCAAACTAGACAAGTCTCAGGTGGGCAGGGCCAATGCTTGTGTTTTCTGCAGTCTCCCCGCCCAACACCTGTCTGTTGGAAGAGCTCAAAAATATGTGTTGAGTGAATGGATGGATGACTCCCTCATCCCTTCCACAACACAACAGCAGTGAAATACCCCAGTGCAGGGGAGCAGGTGAGGACACAGGCTTAGGGAGCTCGTGAGTGATGAGGCAGGCACCAGGGCTGACTGTCCTCAGCCTTCTCGGTGCCACATGACGCGGCCTTAGTCCAGGCGGGGACATGGGTGACATTCGCTGACAGAGGTCATCGGCTGGAAGAGGAGTGGGACCGAAGTATGGATGCATGCAGGAGTCAGTTCAGCACATGGTTCTTAAACTCAGGGAAAAGACCACAGCTGGAAAATGCTCTGGAGACCCGTCAGCCAGAGAGGACAATTCCAGCCTGGGAGTTGGTGAGATCGCTGGTGGGTGGTGAATAAAATGAGGAGAGGGGAGTGGAGGTGGTCGGAAGAAAGCCCTGGAGAACACTGACCTTACATGGTAACTGGCTTGATAAAGGGGCTCCTGCTTATTGAGCTATAGACGTCAAACTTGTTCACTTTTTTCCAATAACTGACACGACTGGGTTCTGTAGAGCACACAGGCTTGGCAGTGGTGCCCCAGCGACATTTCAGATTCCATGGCTCCTGGTGGCTTTCAGTTATCCCAGTAATCTAACACTGGTGACGGAGCCCCAGGCAGTCCATTCTGAGTTCCCATCTCACTCTGCACTCAAGGTCTCTCCTCTCTATGGTGGACCAAACTCATGGCCCAGTGAACTTTTGTAGTTCCTCATCACTCAACCCAAACTGACCAGTGACCTTCTGTGTATTTTAACTTTTATCATATATACTGTTTATTTGTTAATTGATTGATGGATTTCAACTGTAATGTTGGAGAAGATTCTTGAGAGTCCCTTGGACTGCAAGGTGATCAAACCAGTCCATCCTAAAGGAAATCATTCCTGATTATTCACTGGAAGGACTGATGCTGAAGGTGAAACTCCAATATTCTGGCCATGTTATGTGAAGAACTGACTCATTGGAAAAGACTCTGATGCGGGAAAAGATTGAAAGCAGGAGGAGAGGGGGATGACAGAGGGTGAGATAGTTGGATGGCATCAACAACTAGATGGATATGAGTTTAAGCAAGCTCCGGGAGTTGGTGATGGACAGGGAGGCCTGGTGGGCTGCAGTCCATGGGGGTCACAGAGTCAGACATGACTAAGTGACTGAACTGAAATGATATTGTTTATTGTTGGCCTCTTACCTCTAGAATGTAAAGCCATCAGGACAAGGATCATGTTTGCCCATTATTGCACCTCAATGCCCGCCACACAGACGATGCTTAACGCACTGGTGTACAAAAAAATGAAGTGGAGGTCAAGTCACATCCCCAAGCATTATCCCAGTCTAGGTAGGAGGGCCCTGTCCCCTTCTGATTCACTGCTGCTGCTAAGTCACTTACAGTCATGTCCGACTCTGTGTGACCCCATGGACGGCAGCCCACCAGGCTCCCCCATCCGTGGGATTCTCCCGGCAAGAACACTGGAGTGGGTTGCCATTTCCTTCACTAAGAAGAAGGAAAGAGGAGTGGGTGTAGCCCCGGCACAGAGCTCAGGTGTGTCCCTGAGACCCTCTGCCCCACCTCCCTCCCTTCCATCGGTGAGGTTAGATCCACAAGGAGGAAAAAGCAATTGGTTGGAAGGACCGAAGCAAACCTTGGTGGGCTGGAGAGGTTGGGGGCATGAGGTTAACAATTTATGGAAAATAACCCGAGACTCTATTTCTACAGAAAATTCTGAGAGCGGGCACTCTCGGATCTAAGACACCGCGCCAGTACCACACTGGGTTTTAGAGTTCTGCAATAACAACAATAAAAACAACGAAATATAGTTTCAAAGGCTTTCCACGATCTGAAAGACAATTTCTAGATGCTGTTTCCCCCAACAATTGCTGTCTCTTAGCTCTGCTATAGCTGAAGGACCAAACCCATTACTCAGCCTGCAAAGCCTGATGTTTTCCACGTGTCAACGGGTTGTCATGACTTTCTACTTTCACAGATAAGAATGTGAGACTATTAACTTAGGTTAAATAACTCATCAGAGGTGAGGGTGGCCTGGCATATATCAGACTGTGAGTTTCAACTCACAAACTCACACGCTGTGAGAATCTAGGTCGTCACGCTGCCCATATAACCATACTTCCACTTCCTGCCACCACAAAAGAATGTAAGTGGAGGAAACTTCACAGTGGGGGGCATCTGAAAACAGGCAGGGATTTTCTGCCTGGGCTACTACAGAAACGCACACGTCTCAGTACACAGCTGGTATGTCCAAATCATCTTCCCCAACTCAGGCAGCCCCTCTCTCCTGGCAGCTTTGTTCTTAACACGTGTCCCATGCTTAACACTGTATGATGAGAGAAATGCCTTTTCCAGCCTCACAGAACTCGCACCTTGATCAGATCCAGGAGCATGCTTCTGAACATCTGTTGGGGACCTTCCTGAGTGCATACACATGCACACACACGTGCACACATATACCCACACACGCGTACACACATGCACACGTGTACACACATGTGTGCACATATGCACACACCTAGAGCCTCCTGCTTGTGCTCCCATCACGTGGGTGACCCCCTGGCAGCCACTGCTTACTGAGCGGAAGCCCTAATACCCCACTCCTGACAACATTCGCTCTTGGCTTTCCCAGCACGGGACAGACTGTGTGCAGTCTTTCGACCCCAAAAGGTCTGTCCCATTTCTTCTTCCCCAAGCCCATGTGTGCATGCTTGCATGCTCAGTCATGTCTGAATCTGTGCGAGCCCACGGACTGTAGCCCACCAGGCTTCTCTGTCCATGGGATTTCCCAGGCAAGAATACTGGAGTGGGTTGCCATCTCCTCCTCCAGGGATCTCCCCCACCCAGGGATCGAACCTGCCTCCTGTGTCTCCTTCATTGGCAGGCAGATTCTTTGCCACTGAGCCATAGGCCCTCCAAGCCTATGCCTGGCCGGAAAACTTACCCCGTTGGCACTCAATTTTATGGAAACCTTTTAACAAGAGACAGCTCATGCAATACGTGATCGTATGCCAAAGGGGAGGTGTGTCACTGAGTCCTTATGAAAGAAGACAAGAGGGGGCCAAGCATGCTGTCGACCCCCATTCCTCTTCAGGAGGACAAACGACTCCATACAAAACAGAAGCCGAGATTAACGGCTTGGCTTTTGCCTAAATGCCAAGCTAAATTTTGTTGAGCATCCACCAGGCATCTAAATGTGCGGTGGAAGCCGGGAGGAATTTTATATAAATGCAGAAAACAAAGGCCCTTTCCTCAGATCATAGCTGAGTTGGAGCGGTACTTGATATTGAACTGGGAAGAGACTCACTCAGGATTAACTGAGCATATTTGAACATTTTCACAAACAGTAAGCAATCTTGTGACCACAGTCTTCAAAATCCTTTCCAATTTCCACTGTAAGGTCTATCACAACTTACTGGGGAAGGGAGTTAGAGATTTCCAAGGAGTTTTCTTTCATTAGTTTGATTTGCCTGAGAAGTATTATTTAAACGGTAAACATAGTCTAATCTTGAGCAGAATTAAAAGGTACTGATAATTATTTCATTATAATTTGTACTCTTTCATATAAAATAAAGGGGACGATAGAGGATGAGACGGTTGGATGGCATCACTGACTCAATGGACATGAGTCTGAGTAAACTCCAGGAGTTGGTGACAGACAAGGAGGCCTGGGGTGCTGCAGTCCATGGGGTCACAAAGAGTTGGACATGACTGAGCGACCGAACTGAACTCATATAAAATTGTACTGAGTCATCAGTACAATTTTGTGAGGTTTCTGTTTAGTCAAGTGGCACACTGAAAACACGGGAACAAGATCGTCCTGATGTAACCGTGGATCCTTAAGTACCAACCAGCACGTGGAGATCTCAGTGAAGGGAGATGGAGACAGTAGGTACAGAACAAATGCTGGCAACACGTGCAAGGCTGGGCACGTTAGCACTGATGTACTAATTTGCTAGGGTTGCAGGAATGTGTGCAAGGCTGGGCACGTTAGCACTGACCTACTAATTCGCTAGGGTTGCAGGAACGTGTGCAAGGCTGGGCACGTTAGCACTGACCTACTAATTCGCTAGGGTTGCCGTAAACCAGGTGACTGGAAACAACATGGATTTGTCCCCTCACAGCTCTGAAGGCAGAAGATCCAAGATGAAGGTGTCTTCAGGGCCACAGTCCCTCTGAAACCTGCAGGGAGGAGCCCTGCTGCGCTCCCTCCCAGCTTTTGGTGTTCACCAGCAAGTCCTGGTGTTCCTTGGCACACAGACGCCTCGCTCCCATCTCTGCCTCTGTCTGTACGTCTCCCTTCCTCCGTGTGTGTTTGCTTCTGTGTCTCTTCTCTTCTCTTCTGATTATTGGAAACAATGATGCTCAAGACCCTGGGTGGCGATGAAGGACAGCACCTTATGGGAGGTGGGTAATGAACGAACTGTTTGGCTCATGGTCCTAACAGGGTTTCCGGGCCCTGGATCGGGGAAGGAGAACGCAGGAGAAACCCAGAGGACTCAGAGAATCGAGGGGACACACCTGGGTTTCCGGGAGGACACGGCCCTCGAGTGTTGCTGTTGCCTATCACTAAGCTCGAGTGCACAGGACTGAATGAGGAGGGGCGAGAACAGTCCCAGAGCATCAGAGAGCTGCGTGGGGCGGGCCTGGAACCCTTACAGTGTGAACATAAAATTGTGCAACCGCGTTGGAAAACAGCTGGGCAGTTTCTTAAAAACGTAAACACATATCTAACTCAAGATCCAGCCAATCCTCTTCTAAAGATCTAACCAGTGGAAGGGAGGGCATATGTCCACACAGAAATCTGTACACGCATGTTCACAGCAACTTTATTTCTAATAAACCAGAAACGACCAAACGTGCCTCAGCTGGTGAGTGATAAACTGCGGTAGGTATATCCATACAAAATACTGCACAGCAACAAAAAAGGAATGAAGTGTGGATAGACGCAACAACACGAGTCAATCTCAGAATAATCCTGCTGCATGAAAGGAGCCAAAAACAGAAAGAAAAAAAAAGCACATCCTCTGTAATTCCATGGAAAATTCTAAAACATGGAAACTAATCTACAGCGACAGCGCAGATTGGTGGTTTACAGGGGATGGGATGGGGGGACAGGGAGGGGTGGGAGGGAGAAAATACAAAAAAGCAAAACGTGACAGGAGCAGACTTCCTGGGGCGCTGGAGGTGTTCACGACTGCTGGCGGCGGCAGTTTCACAGGTGTGTGTGTGTGTCATAACTAACCCAGCTGCACACTTTCAATGCATGTGTCCTATCAGATGTCAATTATACCTCAATAAAAACTTAATGAACAGAAACGAGAATTCAGAATGAGATGGTTTCTTTAACAAAAGGCTTTTCATACCTGACTACCTTCTCACAGTCTCATCGGAGGGAGGCAGCAGCTAGAGTCTGCTCCCACGTGGTCTTTCTTAATCCCACTGTTGTAACTGAGCCATCTATACAGAATGGCTACCACGCTGCATTTCAAAGCACGCTCCATTTCAGATGCCCCAAATGGCAACAGGGCTTTTCACAAAGAGAGCAGTCGTGATAATCGAATATATGTCTTGATTCCTGTCCTCTCAAATGAGGCATGCACGTCAGGCCTCCCTACTACAGGGGACTAAAGAAATAGGTCTTGCTCTAAGCTTCAGTTATATTCAAGCGCACACACATACATCACATGTATATATGTATATACACTTACATGCATAGATATAATATTTTTGCTCTGTTTCATTACTGTAATTTCTGCTTTCATTTTCTCAGGAAGAGATACTGGGTCATAGGATTTGAGCAATTCCATTGCTGAAATGCATTCAAAGTGCATTGGAAGATAATTAATATAGAATCATATAAAAAGTTCTGACACCCCACCACTACCGCTTTTGAAGGAAATGTATAAGAAAAAATCCCTGTGCTTTGTGTATTCACAGACTTCTGCTAAACTCTGGACATCAATCCGGTTTCAATTTTGTTGTTTGTTCAATCATTAGAGCATGAAAGTGAGAGCTGCTCAGTCGTGTCTGACTCTTTGAGACCCCGTGGACTATACAGTCCATGGAATTCTCCAGGCCAGAATATTGGAGTGGGTAGCCTTTCCCTTCTCCAGGGGTCTTCCCAACCCAGGGATCGAACCCAGGACACCTGCATTGCAGGCAGATTCTTTACCAGTTAAGCCATCAGGAAAGCACTTGTTCAGTCACTAAATCATGTCCAACTCTTTGCAGCCCCATGAACTGCAGCACGCCAGGCTGCCCTGTCCTTCACTATCTCCAGAGTTTGCTCAAACTCATGTCCATTAAGTCAGCGATGCCATCCAACCATCTCAGCTTCTCTGCTCTCTTCTCCTTTTGCCTACAATCTTCCCCAGCATCAGGGTCTTTTCCAATGAGTCAGCTCTTGGCATCGGTGGCCAAAGTACTGGAGCTTCAGCTCCAGCATCAGTCCTTCCAATGAATATTCAGGACTGATTTCCTTTAGGATCGACTGGTTGGATCTCCTTGCAGTCCAAGGGACTCTCAAGAGTCTCTCTAGCACCACAGTTCAAAAGCATCAGTTCTTCGGCACTCAGTTTTCTTTATAGTTGAACTCTCATATCTCTATGTGACTACTATAAAAACCATAGCTTTGACTAGACATACGTCTGTCAGCAAGGTGACGTCTCTGCTTTTTAATACGCTTCAATTTTATGAGGCTCTAAACCATGGTGGCTCTTGAGTCTTTCAGGTAAAGTGAAGCAGCCCCTTCCAGGGGCAGTGTAAGTAGGGCTAAGCCTGTTGCTCAAGTCCAGTCTGCAGGGAGTGAGGTTTTTACCTCTGACTAGTGATGAAAGCAACTTTTCCCATTTGAAGGAAAATCCTTATTTGGAGGTCATGCTTTATACTTATGTTTAAATACCTTCCTTATATTAAATGATATTGAGAGTAGATATTGGAGTTTCAGCTTTAGCATCAGTCCTTCCTATGAATATTCAGGACTGATTTCCTTCAGGATAGACTAGTTTGATTTTCTTGCAGTCCAAGGGACTCTCAAGAGTCATCTCCAACTCCACAGTTCAAAAGCATCAATTCATTGGTGCTCAGCTTTCTCTATAGTCCAACTCTTACATCCATACATGACTACTGGAAAAACCATACCTTTGACTAGATGGACCTTTGTTGGCAAAGTAATGCCTCTGCTTTTGAATATGCTGTCTAGGTTGATCATAGTTTTTCTTTCAAGGGGCAAGCATCTTTTAATTTCATGGCTGCAGTCACCATCTGCAGTGATTTTGGAGCCCAAGAAAAAAGAAATTCAGCCACTGTTTCCTGTTTCCCATCTATTTGCCATGAAGTGATGGGACCGGATGCCATGATCTTAGTTTTCTGAATGTTGAGCTTTAAGCCAACTTTTTCACTCTCCACTTTCACTTTCATCAAGAGGCTCTTTAACTCTTCTTTGCTTTCTGGCATAAGGGTGGTATCATCTGCATTTCTGAAGTTATTGATATTTCTTCCAGCAACACTGAGTCCAGCTTGTGCTTCATCTAGCCTGGCATTTGGCATGATGCACTCTGCATATAAGTTAAACAAGCAGGGTGAGAATATATAGCCTTGATGTACTCCTTTCCCTGTTTGGAACCAGTCTATTGTTCCATGTCTAGTTCTAACTGTTGCTTCTTGACCTGCATACAGATTTCTCAGGAGGCAGGCCAATTGGTCTGGTATTCCCGTCTCTTTTAAGAATTTTCCAGTTTGTTGTGACCCACACAGTCAAAGGCTTTTGCACAGTCAATAAAGCAGAAGTAGATTTTTTCTGGAACTCTCTTATTTTTTTGATGAACCAATGGATTTTGGCAATTTGATTTCTGGTTTCTCTGCCTTTTCTAAACCCAGATTCAACATCTGGAAATTCCCGGTTCACGGACTGTTGGAGCCTGGCTTGGAGAATTTTGAGTATTATTTTGCTAGTGTGTGAGATGAGTGCAGTTGTGTGGTAGTTTGAACATCCTTTGGTATTGGAATGAAAACTGACCTTTGCCAGTTCTGTGGCCACTGAGTTTTCCAAATTTGCTGACATACTGAGTACAGCACTTTAACAGCATCATCTTTTAGGATTTGAAATAGCTCAACTGGAATTCCATCCAGTTGATGGCCTATATAGTTCATGGAATTCTCCAGGCCAGAATACTGGAGAAGGTAGCTTGTCCCTTCTCCAGGGGATCTTCCCAACCCAGGGATCGAACCCAGATCTCCTGCACTGCAGGTGGCTTCTTTACCAGCTGAGCCACCAGTGAAGCCCAAGAATACTGGAGTGGGTAGCCTATGCCTTCTCGTTATTTTTATCTCTCTTTATTTTGTCAGCTAAATATCCTTACCTGACAAAATAAATCATCGCGAACCTATACTGTTCCCTCCTCCTTTTTCTCTCTCTCTCTTTGTTTGAACATTACTTTGTAAAATCCTAAAGTCCTGACTTTATCATTCAGGACAAATCAACAATTTTATTGGCATTTTGGGTTTTGTCTACATAAGCTAAGTGGTAAGAACAACAAAGAATCTGGAACATAATCACATGTGGTCACAAATGGCAATGCTGTTTCTATAGTGTAAGAAGCCTCATCTTTAATTTCCTGCATGCGGTACCTATCTTCAGAAAGAACTGGGCTCACCAAGCTTGCAGACAAAACAAACGTGGAATCAGGATAATCACTGCTGCTGTATGGAGACCACAGGACGCCTGGTGATGCAGAGCTCTGATAAGGGAACTAAAAACTCCTCTGAGGGTATCCTTGGGGAGTGGGCCGTGGAAACAGAACGGCACTGGTAATAATGAAGCATACGCTTAGACAGTAACACAGACATACGTTAGTAGGACCGCATGGAGCAATATAACATTACAAGGCACAGACGGACCTGCCTAGGCTCTGCAGGGGGAGAAAGTAGAAACGGACCGCGGCCCAGTGTGTGTTTCTACTCTCCCCGCTCGCCAATGCCCTGAGAGACCAGGTCTGAGTCACCACGAAGTGTGTGCAGATGAAAGCTCAGGGGCCATTTTTTGATTGGGAAAGCCCTCATGAAACTCGAAGCAGAGTAAGTATGATATAGGGGGTCATAAGCACAGAAGTTAAAGACAAAGTGGGGAAACTTGGGCACCCTGTTCTCTTTTAAGCAGAATTTAGCAAATGGGAAGGCTAACTGATAGCAAGGAAAAGCATTTTCACAAGGTCACTACAGCTCCCACAGTGGCATGATATTTCCCTCAGACAGTTAGAAGGCAGCTGACTTCCAAGACCAGTGGCCTGGGACTTAAGCACACTTATTTCTGCACATTCTTTGGAGTTGCACCAAACTGGAGAAGGCTGACAGTGATGAGTGAGAGGTTGTAGGTGAGATCCTGTTGTTATATAGATGGGAACTGAGAGCCAGCAAAAGAGTGTATAGGTTAAAGTGGTCTTATTCAATAGTCTGGGTGGGATTCAAGGCAGAGTGTCTAACTCTACAAATGCTTCAAAACCCTTAATTTAGTGGGGTTAAGGGTTTCCAGGTGGTGCACTGGTAAAGAATCCACCCGCCAATGCAGGAGATGCAAGAGACAAGATTCTATCCCTGGGTCAGGAAGATCTGCTGGAGAAGAGAATGGAAACCCACTCCAGTATTCCTGCCTGGAGAATCCCATGGACAGAGGACCCTGATGGGCTGCAGGCCATGAGGTCACAAAGAGTCAAACATGACTGAGTGTGTGCACACACATGCTGTTGAAAATGTACATTTTGTTCATAAATAAATCGTAGCAAGATGTTTTTGAATCTGTCTCCTAAAGAAATGGAAATAAAAGCTAAAACAAACAAAAAAATGGGACCTAATTAAATTTAAACGCTTTTGCAAAGCAAAGAAAACCATAAACAAAACAAAAAGCCTATTGAATGGGAGAAAATATTTGCAAATGATATGAGCAATAAGGGATTAATATTCAACATATATCGGAGAAGGCAATGGCACTCCACTCCAGTACTCTTGCCTAGAAAATCCCATGGACGGAGGAGCCTGGTGGGCTGCAGTCCATGGGGTCTCTAAGAATCGGGCACAACTGAGCGACTTCACTTTTGTTTTTCACTTTCATGCATTGGAGAAGGAAATGGCAACCCACTCCAGTGTTCTTGCCTGGAGGATCCCATAGACAGTGGGCCCTCGTCTATGGGGTTGCACAGAGTCGGACATGACTGAAGCAACTTAGCAGCAGTAGCAGCAGCATTTAACATATATAAACAGCTCAGACAATTCAATACGGGAAAAAACCAAACAACTTGATTTAAAAAACGGGCGGAAGACCTGAATAGACATTTTTCCAAAGAAAATTTGCAGATGGCAACAGGAATATGAAAAGATGCTATCATTAATCATCAGAGAAATGCAAATTAAAACCCCAGTAAGATATCACCTCACATCTGTCAGGATGGCTATTGTCTAAAACAACACAAATCGTACTTCCCTGGGGGCTTAGTGGTAAACAATTCACCCGTCAATGCAGGAGACACAGGTTCGATCCCTGGGCCAGGAGAATCCCACGTGCCACACACCAACTATACCCTATGCCACAACTATTGAACCTGTGCTCCAGAGCCTGGGAGCCACAGCCGCTGAAGCCGAGCGTTAGAGCCTGTGCCCTGCAACCAGAGACACCGCTGCAAGGGGAGCCCGTGCCCCACAGTAGAACAGCTCCCACGTGTCGTGACTAGAGAAAGCCCACACGCAGTGACAAAGACTCAGCGCAGCCAGAAGTAAATAAGCAAATAATAAATATTTAAATGAACAAACAAAAACAGCACAAATAATAAGTGTTGACAAGGATCTGGAGCATAAGGAACCCTTGCTCCTTGTTGGAGTAGGGGTTAGGGGATGAAGAGGCACAAACCATTATGTATAAAATGAATAAGCTACAAGAACACATTGCACCACACAGGAAATATAGCCAGTATCCCACAGTAACTCTTAATGGAACACAATCTTTAAAAATTGTGAATCACTATGTCGTGCACCTGTAACTGGTGTAACGGAAAACGGGGCTTCCTGGCGGCTCAGATGGTACAGAATCTGCAAAACTGTATCTCAATCATACTTCACTGAAAATGAAAAAAAAAGTAACCAGGTAAGGAAAACTTGAAGAAATATGAGCTACAAATAATACTGAATAAAAAAACATTATTATCCTCAATATATAAAGAGCTCTTATAACTCAGTAAAAAAATGCTATCGTACAATCATAGAAAATGGGCCAAGGACATCCACAGATCTTTCCCAGTAAATACCTGCAACTGCTCACTCACCCTTATTATTAACAGCTTAAATTTAACAATAAGATATAATTTTGCCTATCAATTTTATAAGCTTTTCAAAACTAAAATTCTGTGGCTGTTAGTTTTGTAAGATAGACTCACACACACACTGCTAGGGAGAGTATTCACTAGCAAAATCTTTATGAAAAACAAATTAGTAATACACTTTTTATCAAGAGTTTTAAAAACACACCTCTACATCTAGCAAACTCACCTATGACAAAAATCCAAGACAGGGACAGAAGCTGAGTACAAATATGTTCATCACAGCATTATTCATAAATAACAATGAAAATGGCAAATAATGACCATTTCGACTCTAGTGCCACCTCCGGCACAGTCCTGTGACAGGTGGTGAAAGTGAAGGTGTCAGCCACTCAGCTGTGTCTGACTGCCATCCACGGACTGCAGCCCGCCAGGTTCCACAGACTGCAGCCCGCCAGGTTCCTCGGTCCTTGAGATTCCCCAGACAAGAATACTGGAGTGGGTAGCCATTCGCTTCTCCAGGGGATCTTCCCAACCCAGGGATTTTGCATTACAAGCAGATTATTTACCGTGCCAGGTGGTATTGTATGGTAATGGGCATTTGGGGGACCTTGTAAAGGGGAATTTGAGCTGGATATACATTTTGCTTGTCATTCAGCAATATACACATGTATGGGGTTCACAGTACTTTCTGCACTGAAGTAACTTATTGCCAGGTATTCCTATGTCAGAACACCTTCCAGGAATTGCCTAGCACTGTCAACAGCCCTGGCTGAGGTCAGGATCAGGGTTATGCTATGGCACCAGAAATACATGGGTGGGGGCAGGCACAAGGCTTGAAATGTAGAGAGAGGGTAGCTAGTCTGTGGATACTTCTGCCACTCAACAGACATGTGAAATGATAAACAGAAGATCTATTCCCACTGATACTTTGTCGGATGGAAGTTCTTTTGGGACAACAATATACTTGATATGGTTTATACGACTGTAAGTGCAACACCGCCTCTTTTTCTTTTCTTTTATAAAGGAGATCACCTGGCACAGAATTTACACAGAACTCCTGTGTTTGAAGCTCAGAAACCTGCAATGTGGCTCCAGGGCCTGTACTGACTACGAAGCTGCACGCTTTCTGCAGTTTGATGGACCAGGACACGTTCCACTGCGTGCATCCGACAACATCTTAACCGAAAGACATCTGGACTCTGGATGAAACAACGCACACACTGCCCCTGCCGAACGAAGGGCCTCAAGAAGCTAGTCTCTGTTCCACTGACCAAATCCTTACATTATTCATCAATAAACATCTGTATGTAATAATGAACGGTGTGTGTGCTAAGTCACTTCAGTCGTGTCTGACTCTTTGGGACTCTATGGACTGGAGCCCGCCAGGCTCCTCTGTCCATGGGATTCTCCAGGAAAGAATACTGGAGCAGGTTTCCATGCCCTCCTCCAGGGGATCTTCCCAACCCGGGGATCGAACCCACATCTCTGATGTCTCTTGCATTGGTAGGCAAGTTCTTCATCACTAGCACCACCTGGGAAGCCAATACAATGAACTGGCCATTCAATGATTTGATAGTTAATAAAGAGGAATAATCACAGGGCCCTAATGGAGAAAGGCTGAAATGCTTTGCTACTTTGATATACTAACACTGACAAAAGCAACATCAAACTCATAATATAGCAATATAAGGAAGACTCTGAGACGTGTTGATGAATTCCGTCGGTGTATGGAGTATTTAAGAGTAGTTAGTGTGCCAGAAAGCTTGAAATGCTGTGAAATCATACAAATACTTTACAAAAGAAAGTGACTAGAGGTTTTCTCAAATTTGAAAGTAAGCTTAAAACTTCTCATGTTCCAAAAAGAAGTTGTGAAACTGAAAGTTACTTTCAATAACTTCAATAATAATAAAAAAATTTAATCAACCAGGGTATAGATTATCTTCCTGTTCTTTCTGTAGAAAATGATACTATAAAGATCCTTGCTATAAGGCCACCGAAGAGCATGCGGTCTTTCAGAGGAGAGGGAGGTGTTCACTATGCCTAAACGCTACGTCCCCTTTTTATGGTGTCTGTTGGCTTCTTAGATTTATTGTCTGTTAGATAAGAGTGCCTGATGAACCACGGAATGAGGTTCGTGACATTGTACGGGAGACAGGGATCAAGACCATAACCATGGAAAAGAAATGCAAAAAAGCAAAATGGCTGTCTGAGGAGGCCTTACAAATAGCTGTGAAAGAAGAGAAATGAAAGGCAAAGGAGAAAAGGAAAGATATAAGCATCTGAATGCAGAGTTCCAAAGAATAGCAAGAAGAGATAAGAAAGCCTTCCTCAGCGATCAATGCAAAGAAATAGAGAAAAAAAATACAATGGAAAGACTAGAGATCTCTTCAAGAAAATTAGAGATATCAAGGGAACATTTCATGCAAAGATGGGCTCGATAAAGGACAGAAATGGTACGGACCTCACAGAAGCAGAGAAGAGGTGGCAAGAAAACACGGAAGAACTGTACAAAAAAGATCTTTATGACCAAGATAACCATGATGGTGTGATCACTCACCTAGAGCCAGACATCCTGGAATGTGAAGTCATGTGGGCCTTAGTAAGCATCACTAGGAACAAAGCCAGTGGAGGTGATGGAATTTCAGTTGAGTTTCAAATTCTGAAAGATGATGCTGTGAAAGTGCTGCACTCAATATGCCAGCACATTTGGAAAACTCAGCAGTGGCCACAGGACTGGAAAAGGTCAGTTTTCATTCCAATCCCAAAGAA
>SJYF01000247.1:1892918-2000414 GCA_006410515.1 Procapra przewalskii | reverse complement strand
ATGGGATGACATGGTGGAGGGGCGGGGGGTTGGGCTGGGAGTCTGGGAAGCAGACGGGAAGGAGAGAAGGAGCAGCCTCTCGCACACAGATGAGGCCTGCCCCTTCCTGGTCTGCGACACCAGGACGGCTCTGCAGCAGCAGCTATGACTACTCGGGACCTGCCAGGGGCCAGAAGAGCCCAGGGTGCCTCCCTCTGAATGTCCTCCACACACTGGGGTCCAACAGTCAACTGACTATCTTGAGTTTATCTCCGTTCGAAGCTTCTCCAGTGGAGGCTCTCCCTGGCTTCTTAGTTACCAGCTGGATATGCCTGTTGCCCTTGGACAGCACGCAAGCAAGGGTCAGGTCACTGCATCCACACTCTCTTCCTTTTCAAGTCACTCGGGCCACCTCATTTACTCGGGAAGCTTTTCAGTTGGTGATCACTTCTGTGAAAGTGCAGGTTCAAAAATAAAATAATAATGCAAATGTTTGTTAGGGATGTCTGAATTCCAAAATCAAAATAGGAATAACTTTCTGGGGTCCCATAGCAACCATGGTTTTTAATATCTTAATGCTTTACTGAATGGAAGCATGTTAATGAGAATTACAGCACTGTTTTCAGATGCCAAGAGACCCGAGCTGAGTATACAGAGAAGCTGCATCGCAGAGGCAGACCCCTAAGGCTTCCCTGGAGCTTCATGTCCATGGGGTGTTTGGACAGGTTCACCTCTGACCTGCTCAGCACTGCCCACAGATGGGGCCAGCTGGGTACTTCTCTGTTGTGAGGGGCTGTCCACGCGCCCCAGGATGATCAGCAGTTCCCCTGCCTGGTCTCCACACACTAAATGTCAACCGTACCCTCCCCCACAATTGCAACAACCTAAAACGTCGGCACGGGCTCCCCGGTGGCTCAGTGGGAAAGAGTCCACCTGCAGTGCGGGAGACACAGGTTGGACCTCAGGGTCCGGAAGATGCCCTGGAGAGGGAACGGCTACCCACTCCAGGATTCTTGCCTGGAGAACTCCATGGCCAGAGGAGCCTGGTGGGCTACAGTCTGTGGAGTTGCAGAGAGTCAGACCCCACTGTGCAGGCACGCACCGCGCACACTGTCAGATGTCTGCTCGGGGCGGGAGGGGGGAACGCACAGACTGGAGGACTCCCCCCGCCTCCTCACACGCCCCTCCAAGAGCCACTGTACTAGAAGCCACACGAGGTATTATCACTGCTGTTCCACTTCACAGGTGGGTGCCACGTGGGTGTCAGCTCCCTCTGATGGGCCAGAGGGAGGAATGGACCTGCCTGTAGTCACACAGCGTGGTCTGCATGCATGAGCTCATTCCAGACGGTGCCAGTGAGCCATCCTGTAAGGGCTTCAGGATGAAAGAGACAGCGTCGTCACCCCCACCCCCATGACTCAGGCCTCCCTGCTTTCTGACCGACTTGGTAAGAATGGCTCACAAGCCAGGGAAGCCCAGAATCCCAGGTGTGACCACTCCCGGCTCAGGGGCCAGATTTCCGGAGGTTCCGCGTGGGCCGACACGGGCACAACCTCCTCTGTGGCCGAGTAACTCTCCTTGTACTGAGACACTTGCCCTGAAGGCTGAGTTATTTCCTAATCCTTATGCGTAATATCTTCAGAAAGGCACTTGTATAAGAAGAGAATGAGGCTGTATTGAGATTAGTTAGGCTGCTTATCATGCAAGGAACAATGCTTCGCCCAGAAAAACACAAATGAAAAGATTTTAACTAGAATGTCTAGTCTCTAACCCAATGTTAGCACTTTATTGCTGTCCTAAACACTTGACATTTTCGTATCTGCCTTCCTTGGTTCTAACACTGTGAAAAATTTTCCCCCAAAGCAGGCTTCTCTGACTCCCCCAGGGGTGCTGGGCAGGATGGCGTGAGCAGTTCAGGGCAGGAGTTAGGTGATGGCACCCTGGAGAAATGAGCCTGGCACCTCTGAATGTTCACTGGAAGGACTGACGCTGAAGCGGGAGCTCCAGTACTCTGGCCACCTGATTCGAAGAGCTGACTCATTGGAAAAGACCCTGATGCTGAGAAAGAGTGAAGGGAGGAAGAGAGGGGACGGCAGAGGATGAGATGGTGGGATGGCATCACTGACTCAATGGACATGAGTTTGAACAAACTCCAGGAGTTGGTGATGGACAGGGAGGGCTGGCGTGCTGCAGTCCATGGGGTCGCAGAGTCGGACATGACTGGGCAACTGAACAACAAGGAACGACCTAGCACTGGGGGGTGCTGGGCACCTGCCGGGCTCGCGGGCGTTGTGTGTGGTGGGGGGCGGGGGTAGTGGCTGGAAGGACTGAGGTGCTCAGCGCCCATCCATCAGGCTGCTGGTTCTGGTCTCCAACCAGAACCTGACCTCGAGTCTTTTATTGTAGAAACACACTTTGTAGTTAAACTAGCTACTTGAAGGAATTCACAATTCAATATTTTTGACGCCATGCTTATGACGTGGCTCTGATTTCTTGGGCAGGCAATGAATTAGAAAACAAGCTATTCTGGGCCTCTAACGTGATCAGACTAAAGGATGGGGAGAGAAAGCATTTAGTGGCTTAAAAGAGTCCCAGTCAAGAGAACTGTGTTTAAGAAGCTTAAGAAAGAAGTGTGAGAGCAAGCTATGGGGTAGCTGGGTCTCAGGGTCACAGGTGGAGGGTGGGGAGGGGTCGCATCTCAGCTCCTCTGTCCTCACACCCCTGCCACCCCCCCTTCCCTCAGCGGGAAGCTTTCTCCAATGCCCACACACAGTTAGGCA
The DNA here is from genome assembly GCA_006410515.1 of Procapra przewalskii. Lineage (NCBI taxonomy): Eukaryota > Metazoa > Chordata > Mammalia > Artiodactyla > Bovidae > Procapra > Procapra przewalskii. Next base: position 1,997,655 of record SJYF01000247.1, on the reverse strand, counting down.
CTGGCCTGGAGGCAGAGACGTGTGCTGGGTAAATGTAAGGGGTTTGTCAGAGTACTTCCCTCCGAGTGGAAATGCACAGCCAGATAACAGAAGGCTGCCTCCCTCCTTCACTGCCTGGAGGCTGGGACACATCTTCACTGGAGAACCAACGCATGGGAGCATCTAGGGCTCCACGATGAGCCACGCCTAATTTACAGGAAAAAACAAAAGCACCAGAGTACAAAGTCCTGAGCTTCACACTCGCAAAAAAAAAAAGCCGGTGGAAATCAGGCACTGTGGTGCGTCAGGAGTTCTGACTCATAAGCTGTTTGGGAAAATGTAATACACTGATGCTCAGGGTGAATAATAACTTGAGTGAGACGAGATTCCTTACCATCCTTCTATCTGAGAAATATGCACGCTCATTAAGAACAAGCTGGCTGGAAGCTCTCGACGTTAGACGGTGCGTGCCCCAAATCTCTCTACACGGGGGGTAGAGGGGGTCTCGTGGGGAATGAGATGATGACACCCTAGCCCAGAACAGTCTGTGGGGTTTCAGATGATGCGTGTGAAGCTGATGCTTGCGGGGTGGGTGGTGAGTGGTGCCTGCTGTGGAGGTGGCCCAGGGGGACTAGGGCGACCCTCTGGGGCGTGTGATCCAGCTGCCTCCCAGCAGACTCCGAGCAAGCTGCCAATCCCACGGTCTGCGCCTGGGTTTGCAGTGGGGTTGCAGGTCCAGCTGCCCCGCAGAGCTCTGTGATCATTAAACATGCAGCAAACAAACGCATGGGCGCCCCAACCTCCGAGCCTGCGCCCTCAGGAGGCGGGGCTCGGTCCAGCCTCACTGGGGGTCGTTAGATCCCCTTGGCCAAGGCACTCCAGCCATGTCCGTCCCCTCCTGGTTTGTACTAGATCTCTCTTGCCCCAGTGCGTATTGTCGCCCAGTCGTGCCAGACTCTTTGCGACCCCATGGATTGTACCCCACCAGGCTCCTCTGTCCATGGGAATCTCCAGGCAAGAATACTGGAGTGGGTTGCCATTTCCTCCTCCAGGAGGGCTTCCCGGCCCAGGGATTGAACCCGTGTCTCCTGCATTGGCAGGTGGATTCTTTGCCACTGTGCCACCTGGGAAGGCCTCGAATTCTTACTCTGGAGCTTGATGATGTTTAACAATTCTGCAAATTCTTTTAAAGTGTGAAATATCAAAAGACTTAAATATGCTCTAAGGAAAAGGGAGGACTCATCTCAAATTAGCACTTTCCGAGAAATTAGGAGCCTGGCTTGTTTAACCCTCAGGAAGCTATAAGCGTTACTAAGTAACGCAGGGAAAAGGGAACTGACTCGGAAATGAGAAGGAGGGGCTGCCCAGACCAGGGAGAATTTGGGGAACAGATCCAGACACTACCGGTGCTGCAGCCCACCTCGGGGAGACTTGCTCCCTGGGATGTGCGACGTTGCCATTGGAATATGTCGTTCGAGAAGTTACAGCTGATGTTACCGCCTGAAGCAGAGCTGAACCAAAATAAACAATCTGCTCTGTTCTGCTTCGACTAATACGACAGTGATGTAAGGCCCGGCGTGCCGCCAGCAGCGGCAGAATGCCTTTTCCACACCACGAGTCTGCAACCACGTGTGCTGGGTGGGGGCAGCTGGGGCTCTGGTCGCTGTCAACCCTGGTGAAGGGGCCCGGGAGGGGCTCGGGCAGAAGTCTAACACGTCCCCTCGGTCTGCATCAGTGAGATTCTGTTTCTATCAGCCAGGAGAACAAGATTTTAAGCAGAAAACACACAAAGCCTTTTTTCACTTGCTCTCCCTAGGGCGTGCGTGACCTCTGTGTTTCTGAGTCTGGAGGCGGTGCAGCTACGCTCGCTGGCCGGTGGGCGTTGTTGTTAGACTGGCTTCCAGTTGTCCTAAATACCCAATCCATCTTTTTGGTGTAACTTGCCAGCAAGTGCTCTCTTGGCATTCTTAATGCATTTCGCCACCAAGGGAACAGGAATCTGTCTTTCAGTGGCTGGGGGAGTGGGTGGTTATTACCTGCTAAGTGGCTTCTTTTGTGAAGAGGGGCCCAGGCTCCCTGCTGGGGTCACTGAGAACAGGGCCCCTTTCACGAACACTTTCAGCAGTGCTGTCTGTGCACTCATCTCCAAGCCCAGGGTTTTCTGTCTGAGTGTGTGTTATTCTTATGTCTGTGCGTGTGCATGCGTGTGTGTGTTTGAAGTTCCCACCAGGGTCCCGGGAGCCCTGCCATATGTAGGCCACGTACTCAGGGCACACAAGGGGGCTCCCTAATCAGGCTACACCTCCACCCGGGCACTCAGAACCGCTCGCTCTGGGTGAGGGGAAACTGCCATACATAACTGGGTTAAAATTGTTAGCTTGAGCGGCCAGGATTGAAGCTGGCCTCCCCCACGCAAGCAGTGTTCAATTTTGCCACCTCATCGTAAGCAAGGCGTGAACGCGAGTTCAGTGAACTAGGACAGAGATGAGACGGGATCCTCTGCGAGAAACTGAGATTTTTTTTAAACCTCGTTAGTCTAAAGGGTGGGGCTTCCCTGGTGGCTCAGCTGGTAAAGCATACGCCTGCAGTGTGGGAGACCTGGGTTCGACCCCTGCGTTGGAAAGATCCCCTGGAGGAGGGAAAGGCTTCCCACTCCGGTATTCTGGCCTGGAGAATTCTATGGACTGTATTGTCCATTGGGTTGCAAAGAGTCGGACCTGACTGAGCGACTTTCACTTTCATTGTAAACGGGGCTTTTCTAAGCGTGAAACCAGAGACGGCTCTACTTACTGTATACCTCTGCAGGATTTCTCCGGGGAACGAAACCGAAGAGTTCACCAAACAGGAAGGGAGTGAGAAGGCTCTGTCCTGTTGGACCGCAGGCTGGAAGCACCGCGCCACTTCTGCCAGGCGCCCCCTCGCCCGCATGAGCCAGGCTGCAGAGGGTGTGAAGCCCGGTGAGGGGCACAGGTGTGTGATGCCCCCTTGCCTTTGGGGCCTGCATGTCCCTCTCTCCTGCCCTCCCCAACCTGCTGGATCTCACGACACAGGTCATCCACCTCTGCTGGACCACACAGCCGGGCGCTAAACGAGGGGGGTCCTGGCTAAGTCTGCAGTGTAGGACAGGTAATGCTCTGACAGCGACACGCTAGACGGCCCCCTGCCCTCACAGGCAGGGCCCCTGCCCTCTCCCTAAAACAGCTCCGGCTACCCTGAGGGGCTGACGTGTGATTTTCTCCCGGTGAATCTGTGAATTTCCCCTTCTTCCCAATCACAGGACAGTGTGAAGAAACATTGAAGAGGAAAACGAGCGAGAGGGAAAGCCAGGAAGCTCCTCCTCTAGATGGGGTACTGTCCGCACTGAAACCGAGATTGAAATTCGGGATCAACAGAGAATTTACAATTTAAATCAAACTTTGACTCATGCAATTACGTCTTCAGTCCTGTGAACCTTGTTCACTGCCTCTGCATTAGGCTGTGGTAGGATTCCGATGGCTGCATTTCCATTTCCTGGGTGTCTGTTTATAAAATATAATATTTTTTAATTAAAAAAAATCAAATCCTCAATACTGAGTAAGCTAAAAGGAAGAGTCACAAGCAGCTAATGCTCATGCGTTCTCGAACTTTAGACCATGGATAAGAAGAGATTCGTGGAGAGAAGAGACTTTCCAAAACGCTTGGCAAAACCCCAGGTAAATTTCAACTCATCCGTTTGGTAAACAAGTCTGAGGAAGGAAAAGCACATTCTGATAGGCATCAATAGTTTGCACTGGATTAAAATACTAGAAAATAATAGTTCTGAAAGCTTTTTCAATGTTTTCAGAACTAGAACTGCAGGCAAACTTATTAAGGAAGCAAGAACAGTGGGTCTTTCTGTGTTATTTTTGACACACTGATCACAACAGCGACAGGAAACTACACACAAGTCATCAGAAGGAAAGGTTTGCCTGCATCATCTCTCCAGGCTTAACCTCCACGCTCAGGACAGAGCAGGAGAGGCCCGGCCAAGTGCATTTCTTAACCCTACCCATCAGGGGAAGGTGTCGCTATTACTACATAACTGCCGAAACCAGGGATGTCCTGCCTCTACAGGATATATCAGACACTGTTTCAACTGTTTCCTATACAGTGACTCCTTTCATCACTAAAGCATGTGGTGATTTAAGTATTATTATAATCCTCACTAGACAATTAAGGAACTTGTCCAAAATCATGGCCCAAGCTCTTAATCCTTACTTTAGATTCTTCTAAGACTTGAGCCACTGAACACTCAGCTTAACCCTGTAATATACAGAGGGGCACCCTATTCATTGGACTTCCCAGGTGATGCAGTGGTCAAGAATCCTCCTGCTAACATAGGAGATGCAAGAGACATGTGTTCGATCCCTGGATCGGGAAGATCTCTGGGAGAAGGAAATGGCAACCCACTCCAGTATTCTTGCCTGGAGAACTCCATGGCCAGAGGAGCCTGGTGGGCTACACTCCATGAGGTCACAAAGGGTCAGACACAACTGAGCAGCTGAGCACACAGACACACAAGCAGCAACGGGACATGTGTAAACGTGTGCTGTGTTCAAGGTGACATGGGGCTGGGGGTGCAAAGAGTTGGACATGGCTGAGTAATCACACGTACACCCTATTCGTTGGAGGACTTAAAAATGAGGTTTGCAGTCAAGATAGACTTAAACCCAACTCCCACACCCCTGAATGCTCCAGGGCATCCTCTGAATTTGGAACTGAACTTGAACCCTTGAAAACCTTCTGTGGTTCAGGGAAGCAGCCTGGATGCAAAATGGAGAAGGCCAATGAGCATTCAGAGGCCACTGATTCTGACTTCTCGAGACCATAGAAAATCATCCGATGGATGATTCAGAAGGCTTATCAGAAGGCATATACTAGTGGGCAAATTCAATGAATCTTATTATAACATTTTATTAACAGTGACAGTTTTAAGGGAGCTTTAGCAATAATTCAAAATCTGGCATCAAAATCTGACAGATTCAATTTTGTGTTTATCAAGTTATCTGATGACATACCGAAAAAAAAAAAACCAACCATTCCACAATCTTCAGGCCCTTCTTATGCCAGGTGCTGCTTGTCTACAGCTGGGAGAGCCAAAATGGAAACCATCTCTCCTTTCTAGGGAGGGCTCAGCAGCCACCCACCCCCCCAAAGTGGAAACACTCCCACAGGGCTTGCCACCTCTGTCTCTAGAGCAAGTGCGTCTCAAAAGAAACCCCTTGGCTAAGCAGGCAGGCAGTCAAACGGAAAGGGCAGACAGCGTATGGACAGGGATGGAGGCTCGCGGGAGGAGGACCTGTCAACCAGTGTTCTTGCCTGGAGAATCCCAGGGCCAGAGGAGCCTGGTGGGCTGCTGTCCGTGGGGTCGCACAGAGTCGGACTCGACTGAATGTGACTTAGCAGCAGCAGAAGGCACGCCGGCACTGGGGGCACCACAGTGAATAAGCAGCCCGTCCCGGGGACGCGCAGATTAGCACATCACTGAAGCAATGGAACCAGCGCTAGAACACATCTAACTGATTGTCCTGGGAGCTACCAACCCGGGACGGCCAAGAGCTGGAAAAAACTCTACTTGGAAGATCACCAGACTCGCAGGTGTCAAGCCCCATTTCCCTTAACACAACCCAGGAACAAAACAGAAGGCGATGGGAAGCGCGGTGAAAGGTCACTGCAGCCGCACCAGGGTGGACGACGAGGGAATGAGCCCACCTCAACACCTCCCAGCTCGTTTCCTTTCATTACTCCTTACCACAGGATGCAGACAGCACCCCACGCTCCTACTTGCGTATTAAGTGACTGCGTAAATGCAGCTAAGCTCAAGTTCCTCTATCAGCTACGATATAGCAAACAAGAGAAAAGAGTGTTCGCTAGGTAATCCAAGTGAAAAACACGAGCCTCGGTGGAGAGCCAGCCTGCTTGTTGATTTCCTGGGGCTCCATCTCTGGCCTCACGGAGGACTCCCCCGGCCACCTCCTCTTGATTCCTCATGATGATGCATATTCTCATTTGACAGTTTCTGGGGATCAAGGCTGAATGTTAAGTTTTCTGCCAAAATGGGTTCAGGATCTTGTCAGCTATTCCCTTCAGTGAAAGGCACTTTCATCTTTAATCTGCTGAAGAGTGCTCTTTATGACAGGGGCTCCTTGGAGGAAAGGAGTCTGAGGGGTGATCTGCTACCATATTTAAATTGGCTTTACCTAGATAAGTAAATACAAAGAGAAGGTCAAAAAAGGTTAATAATTTATACTCAGGAAAGCTTAAAAGGCTTGCATAATTTAAGCCTCTCGTGAAGGTCTGACACCAAACTCAATGTGATACCTCCCAGGCCAGCTTGACATGATGGCTTTGCTTTGTTCAAGCTAATGGAGCCATGGTTCTCCCAGCGGCGGGGGCCCAAAGCCAGGGAGTTGCCAAGGACCCCCTCTGCTTCTTCATGGAGACAGCAGTAGTTTTTAGTAGATTTTTAGTCCTCAGTTCTCCTCAAAACCTTTCTTTCTATTTTATTCTTGTTCTCACATGGACAATTGAGAATAAAACTCTCCCTTTCACTCTGCCTTGCTTGAATCCATCGTCCATTTGGGATATTTTTATTATGCCAAAGTACTGTTGTGAGGTTGTTGCTTCAGACTGAGGTCACAGCCCCGGTGAACCTCCTCTCCTTCCAAGGAACCTGGCTAGGATGTTAGCTGCCTGGAAGCCTTGAGGCATGGTCCTCACCCTGTGGCAAATTCAACTTTAAAGTCTTTGTGCTACCATATGATCTAGCAACCCCATTCCTGGGCAAGGATCCGGAAAAAAACAAATAACCACCATGATTCGAAAAGACACAGGCTCCCCAGTGTTCACGGCAGCACTGTTTGCAACAGCCAGACACGGAGACGTCCAAATGCCCACGCTCGGAGAAACGGACAACGGAGATGTGGCACACACATACAACGGGACGCTGCTCAGCCCCCAAACCAGCATGGAAGAGTCTGCAGCAACACGGACGGACCCGGGGACTGCCACACTGAGTGAAGTCAGACAGAGAAAGACAAACGGCAGGTGACACCGCGTACATGTGGAACCTTAAAAGAGCGGCACGGATGAGCTGACCTGCAAAACAGAAGCAGCCCCAGACAGAGGAAACTTATGGCTCCCAAGGTGGGGAGGGATATACTGGGAGACTGGGGTTGACGTACGCGCGCTGCTACGTATAAAATAGATGGCTAACAAGGACCTACTGCATATATAGCACAAGGAGCTAGAGTCAGTACTCTGGAATGACCTGTATGGGGGAAGAATCTGAGAAAGAGTGGATATATGTACAGTTAGAGCTCATCCCCTGTGCTGTGCAGCAGAAAATAATACAACACTGTAAATCAACTACATTCCAATAAAAAAGTGAAAAAGAGAAAAAAAGAGGTTTAAAAATGAAGTCTTCGTGTGTAGATGAGGACACAGAAAGAGAACGTGATGGTTCGGGGAGCAAGACAACGGCGAGCAGAGAGCAACAGAGCTGAGGAGCTGGGATTCTCAGCCACTGGCAGGCTTCATAACGGCGAAGGTGCAGGTCCAGTTCTGCCCCATCACCTTGAAGACGCACAGAGCCAAGCGAACAAAAAGAAGTCTTAAAGGTTGAAAGAGCACAGGGAACCTTTCAAAAATGTGTTCCTTGCTGATAACAGCATCAAAAACTCTTTCTTACGTAGCTGGAAGTATAAGGTAGCTGTAAAAACAAAAATAAAAGTCTCCAGAATGGGAGCAGAATATTTTACCCTTAAAGAAAATAATTATCCAGTTTGCTAAACAGCTAACATTGACCCTGATGGTTGGGCTAAGACATCAAGACTGAACGGCCTTCGTAAGGGACTTTTGATGGAGCTGGCCAGCAGAATATTGTGCTTTGATGGAAATGTTCTGTATCTACTCGGTCTGTACACTGGTCACCGGCCACCCCAGCAGCTGAGCGATTGAAGGGTGCCTAGGACAACCTAGGAACTGGAGGAAACTCAGGCCTAGGAATTTAAACTAGCTCAGCCAGGATCACAAGCTTAATAAACAGTAGGTGCTCAGTCGCTAAGTCGTGCAACCCCACGGACTTCTAGCCCGCCAGACTCCTCTAGAATCAGCCTTAAATCGGCCTCTCTCTGACTCACTATCAATAGGCTCTGAAGCACCGAACGTTTAAAACGGGACTGGGCTTGAGCTGCTCAGCCCTCGGCCATGGACTCAGTTACCTGCAGCCTTGGGGCTGCGGGGGGCCCAGCACACTCAGAGCTCCAGGCCGGCGGCCTCTGTCTAGAGGCAGCGCTGTCTGTCCATCCTAGGGAGGCCTTTTCCTTCTGTGCCGTGAGGCAAGCAATGGATGGCATGTGCAGGACTTTTCTGGGAAAGGCCCATGGGCCTGGCCCCGAATTAGCAAGGACTCCAGTGCGCCCACGAGGAGCACAGGATGCAGGGCAGTTCCCTCATGTGCCTCGGGATTTCAAAATCGAGTTTGCAGTAAAAGGAATTACAAATGGGACAAAGTCAGAAATCACCCTGATATTGAGTTAAATTTGTGAGTAAGGGTGAGAAAATTAAGATCCTAGCAGTCACTGGGAACTTAGCTTCCCTGATACAATGGAAGAAGTCACAGCTCAGTTAAAACACTCTGTGCGATCCTCATTCTCAGACATATTGGCTGAATCAGGTGTTTCCGCTCGACTCCCCATGATATCTGAGTTCTCTCAGGACATTAGAACATTTGTAAAGCAAACCCAAGCATTAACTCCCACTTAGCAAAGCTTTCATCAATCCCCACACTAGGAGGTGTTTCCCAAGGGTCTGTGTGTACAGACTTCACCTGGGGTTACTAACACTCACTGGAAGGAGAACAGAGGAGAATGAGGGGAGACACAGGCCAACCGTGGATTTTTAAGTCTTGTGTTGCACCTTGCTGGAGTTGCCCTATCGTTCCCGTCCAACAGGAAATAAAAGTAGACTCTAAGACTGCTGTTGTCTAGTCGCTCATCTGTGTCGGACTCTTCGTGACCGCATGGCCTGTAGCCCACCAGGCTACAGTCCTCTGTCCATGGACAATCCTCTGTCCATGGGATTTCCCAGGCAAGAATACTGGAGGGGGCTGCCATTTCCTTCTCCAGGGGATGTTCCCGACCCTGGGGTCAAACCCACATCTCCTGCTTTGGCAGGTGGATTGTTTACCACTGAGCCGCCAGGGAAGTCCTCTAAGATCTTTACTCCACGTTTAAAGCAAGGAGGGGACACTCAGAATGTTTGAAAAGTCATTTTCAAAATTAGCTGCTAATTGATTCAACGGATACTTGTTGAGTATCTGTCAGGGGCTAGGTCATGCTGGAAACGCTGGGGATACACGTGGGACCAAAGCCCTCTCTGCTTGGAGTTTACATTCTACTGCACAAGGTCTGAGAAGGAGGAAGGAGCTATAGATGGAAGCTCTGGCTAGACCATCAGACACAGCACTGTGCTGGTTGGAGGAAGGCTGCTGCTCTGCGCTTGGGGGTCTAAGAGGAGAGCTGGGTGATGGGGTTGTAGGGGAGACCGAGGCGCCTCACTTATTTCACAAGTCCCAACAGACACCGAGCTCATCATCAGAGGCCCCCAGGCTGGAGGCGGCCTGCTGCGCTAGGTCTCAGTCACCACCTCCTCAGGAAAGCTGACCCAGCACCTCGGCATGGTCCTAAGCATCCAGCCAAAACTCACCGACTGAAATGCAAATAGGAAGGTGGAAAGACTATTCACCTTCCCTGTGATCTTAGCCACCGGAAGCTGGCTCAACCACAGTTAAGGAACTGCAAGTCCGCTTACCATCCTAGGGAAATTACAACATGTCTCTTTAAATCCTTTTTGTTTTTCAAACTTTGAGTTTAACATGGATGATACATATTGTAAATCACAGTCAAACATTTTCTTCTTACCTCATCTGATTTAGCATAATAAAATCAACTCCATCTATAGGTATGTCTCAGAAATATGTCTCCGTTTTCCCCAGATGGATATGTCTTACTTACATCTAATGCTTCAGAAAAAAATCCCAGTAGCACCTCCCCGGGTTGATCTGAACTAGCCCCTGATTATGCTAATAGAAGCCAAGACATTTTGCAAAGCCAAAGAACTGTAATAAATCATTCATAAAACGGTCTCTCTTTTGATGGTTTCGGTGTTTCCGGATTTTCCAGACCGGAGAGGATACTTGATGCGATATGCGCAAGCCGAGCTGAAGATGCAATAGAGGGAACGGGAATGAGAAGTTAACCGCGGCTTTAGTGCATTGCATGTTTTCGCTGACGGTATTTGCAGGAATTGGTTGGGCAAAAGCAAGAGCCAGGAGCCCTCTTCTCTGATTGTCCTCGGTGGCTGCAGGCAAACCTCAAGGTCAGGGACTTGTTTCTGACAGAGCTGTGGCCCAGTTCCCAAAGGAAATGATTCCCCAGTAAAATAAAGGATCACTCCCCTGTTTACCTGCCTCTTTAAAAAAAAACCCAGGCTTCCTTCTTTCCCTCTGAGACTCATCAGTGGCGCTCTCTCCATGGTCATGACCCAAACGAAATTGCCTCCTGGGGTGCTTCATCTTCGACACTGAGTAGACCTCAGGTGGAGAAGGAAATGGCACCTGTTCCAGCGTCCTAGCCTGGAGAACCCCAGGGGCAGGGGAGCCTGGCGGGCTGCCGTCTATGGGATCGCACAGAGTCGGACACGACTGAGCGACTTCCCTTTCACTTCTCACTTTCATGCATTGGAGAAGGAAATGGTACCCCACTCCAGTGCTCCTGCCTGGAGAACCCCAGGGGCGGGGGAGCCTGGCGGGCTGCCGTCTATGGGGTCGCACAGAGTCGGACACGACTGAAGCGACTTAGCAGCAGCAGACCTCAATTAGTACTATATCCACGGTTAGCCTTATGATTTCAGAAAGACTGAAGTAACTGAGGGTAACTGGATTTGAAAAAGACAAGAATGAGGTGGGTGAGAGACTCTATATGAGTCCTGATGTACCTGGACCAGCTCAGATTTATGACAATTATCTCAGTATAGCTATTAATAGCATTCCCTACGGCTCTCCAAAGTATCCTGGTCTAAAAGCATATGATATCACTAACATAGGGAAACTAAAATATAACACAAGTGAACTCATCTATTAAATAGAAACAGACTCACAGATGTCGAGGGCAGACTTGAGGCTGACAAGGGGGAAATGGAGAAGGATGGACTGGGAATGTAGGATTCACAGATGCAAACTATTATATATAGACTAGATAAACAATCAGGTCTTCCTGTACAACACAGGGAACTACATTCGATACCCTATGGTAATTTGTAATGGAAAAGAATATGAAAAATATTGTGCATATATATATATATATATATATAATTGAATTACTTTGCTATACAGCAGAAATTGACACAACACTGCAAATCAACTATACTTCAATTAAAATTTTTTTTTAAAAGTATCTTGGTCCAGGCAAAGAACTAAGTGATCATCAGCTACTCTCATAAACACAGCACCTCAGCATGGTCCTAAGCATCCAGCCAAAACTCACTGACTGAAATGCAAATAGGAAGGTGGAAAGACTATTCACCTTCACTGTGATCTTAGCCACAGGAAGCTGGCTCAACCACACAGTTAAGGAACCGCAAGTCTTAAAACACCAGAAAGCAGTAATATCTCCATGGCTGGCATTTTTTCCTTAACTAGAATACTTAATTAAATAGTTTTAGTTTGTCACAGATATATATCTTAGACTTGATGATAACCTCTTAAGCATTTCCTCAGAGAGAGAAATCCATGAATTGTTTCAGCCTTTCCTCTAGATGGGTACATATGTAATGGATTACTCACAACTGATCATGGATATTTATGACCATGGGTATTTACTGTCAATATTTTTCCTAATATCCACTAAGGAAAAATTAATTTGAGATAGCAGGATGGAATCCTCAATATTCAATCAACTGGTGGAAAGCAAAAGACAGGTTAAATAACTTTCAGAGGATGAGATGGTTGGATGGCATCACTGACTCAGTGGACATGAATCTTAGCAAACTCCAGGAGATAGTGAAGGACAGGGAACTCTGGTGTGCTACAGTCCATGGGGTCTCAAAAAGTTGGACACGACTTAGTGACTGAACAAATTTCCAACAAAATAGAAGTTTCCAAACATTTTCTCTTGTCTTTATAAGGCCTGCTTTCACCAGATAATACTTTCCCTTCCAAGGGCAGAACGTTTGAAACAATGTCAGGAGTGTCTGGGGTGTTCTGAAAGCCCATAACAAATCGAGTCTAATTTCTTCATTTTGAATTTTAACAGGTTATCCCATTTATTGTGGCTTCCCTGGTGGCTCAGATGGTAAAGAATCAGCCTGCAATGCAGGAGACCCAGGTTTGATCCCTGGGTTGGGAAGATCCCCTGGAGAAGGGAATGGCAACCCACTCCACTATTCGTGCCTGGAGAATCCCATGGACAGAGGAGCCTGGCGGCTACAGTCTACAGTTGCAAAGACTTGGACGCGACGGAGTGACTAACACTTTGACTTTACCGCATCTGTCACCCCTCTTGCTGGCAGAGACACTCCCTGCCTCTTGCTGGCAGAGACGCTCCAGTTCGCAACAGTCATACTAATAAGACTGTGCTCTAGACTGTGCTCTGCACTGCGCACTGTCGATGACTCAGTCCTATCACCACCCTTCTTTATGATCTCGTTGCCTATTCCATCCCTCAACCTCTTCCAAACATTCAGTATCCTAAAGACAACTGAGTTTATGCCAGGGAGTTTCTATGATATCAGAAAATCCACTTGGTGCCCCAACATCTACAAACACCTATACTAAATTCTGCACAAATACTGTTTCTTTACTTCTTATCATGGCAGAGATGATAATCACAGAGGGAATTTCAGAAACAGACAATCGCAATCACAACAGGAGAATGGAAGAGGAAGCAAAAACCACACAGCATCAGCCAAGAAGGCTGAGAAAAGCAGAACGCTGGGATTTGAGGATAGAGATCAACACTCAATTCAAGCTATACTGAACACGAATTTACAACAAGACGAACAATCTGGTAGGTATTATAGTGAATATAAAAGTAATATGAACCTCTTGTCCTAAAATAATTTAGGTTTTCTGAGGAAATATTAAATATACGTGCAAGCCCTTTGAATGTCTGACAGCATATGGCAAATATTCTCTTACAATGGAATGGAAAAAAGACAACAACAACAAAAATCAAAACAGAAGGTGTAGCTCTGAGTGTAGTGAATTTAGTAACAGCTACTTGAAAATCTTTAGAAAGAATACTTTGGTTGTTAATCAAATGCAGCTAATAGGATTCAGAGTGAGCACGGAATGGGCATCAGAGGCTGGGAAACACAGAAGCAGAGAATCCAGACGATGAACAAAGGGCAGCAGAGAACACAGCCAGGAAAACAGGAGAAAGCGCGTCACTGCCTGCTTTCGCTTTATGTCAACTTTAAGGGAAACTGGTGTTTTCCTAAAACCATATACGTTTGATGGAGAAGTTATGCCCATTTCAGCAGCAGAATGACTTCACTGTATCGTTGAAAGAATTCAAGAACTGAGAGCTGGAAGACAGCAGGTGTTAAGTTATACATTTTGTATTAATACGGAAATATGGAGTGAGATTTCAGAACTCTGAGATAATATAACCTTTTACTGAAAACAATTTTACTTTCCCAGTGATCTAACCCTGGCTTTATATTACTAACTTCTTAGGAAATGTATTTCTCTGAATACGGTTTATTTTATTCAAGTGATAGCTTAAAGATAGTCATTCAAGGACTGTTGGGTCTATGAATCCAACAGTTTGTTAATAGGGTTAAGACATTTTTGAAAGATTATAAGACAACAAAAGAAGTTTTGTTCCAAATAAGTTTGGACAATGACATATTTTAACATAATGTTTTTTGAAAGTCAGTTTTCATTTTTAAACTAGAGGAAGCAAGCTTTTTGCTTTTATCTCAAGTATATTTCAGAGACTTAGGTCAAGCACTAAATTGAAATTGTACTGTGCAATATGGCTCTATTTCATAGAGCTAGGAATACTGCCAATTTGCAAAGGCTGAGTTGCTTAGACTTTTTTTCTCAGAAACTAGAATGATTTTCTTCAGGACTGACTGCCCTCATAGATTTCCAGATATCATTGCATTATGTAGGAGGTCTTTACTCAAAAACACTCGTATCACACCATTTCATAAACAAGGCAAAGAATGAAAGCATTGAGTTGTTGGTCAGTCTGCAAAATGTTGACAGGATTTTATGCTCAGCTCCAAGAATTTGATAGAAACGTTATTAGTCTCATCATGGCTGTTCAGTGGCAAAAGCAGTGAAAATGTTTCAAGTGTTAATTCATATGAGGGAGCTCTAGGAGAGTGAAAGCAGGACTGAAAATTTTCAACACTGAAAACTTACTGAAACTGAGAAATGCTTCTTGCTGCATTTATCATGAAACGTTAGTCACAAGGAATGAGCATGAAGGACAAAAACAGGCAAACAAAAACTGTGCAAAGTGTGTTTTATATCTAGGCAGCCCACAATGGTCAGGTGGCTCTACTTGCACAGGAGGTTGGAGAGCTACTGCACGACCTGTATAAACTTAGGCTAGGGTTTCCTCCAAAATAGTAAAGAACAAAACGGAAAGCTCCCATGATGAATAGCCTTCTAGAAGGCAGTCACAACAGCAGGATTATTTCTTGAGCTTTTCTCCTGACCTTTATATTCATTCTTCTTGAAACCTACACAAGAAATTTAATATCCTATCCTTGGATCTAGAACAGTGGGTCTCAGTCCTCATCAAGCACTAGTATTACCTGGGGAACTTTAAAAAAAAAAAAACTGATGCTGGTTTTCCATCACTCCCCAGCCAGAAATTCCTTCAGCAATGGTTTGGGTTGGAGCCTGGGCATTAATAATTGTAAGACCTTCTGAAATGATTCTAATATGCCGCTAGAGTTCACAAAAATTGGTTTACATGGAGTAAATTTGAAACATCCTTATTCTCAAATTCTCATTTTTACTACTTTCTCCTTCCTTTAGGATTTGGATAGGGATCCCAACAGTATTAAAATTAATTTAGTATGTCCACAACCATTAACTCATTTATTTACTGCCACACATTTATAGCTCAACACCCTGGAACTTAGTTAAGGACTCCAGACACAGACTGCTAAACCCCTACTGGTTGAGTGAGTCACTTAAAATTTCTTTCTGAACTTTAAAAAATGTATTATTTTTAAATTAACTTTTATTTGAGTATAGTTGCTTTACAGTGTTGTGTTCGTTTCTGCCGTGCAGCCAAGTGAATCCGCTACCTGTGTCCAGAGCCCACGATTTTGTGGATTTCCCTCCCGCGTGGGGCGTCACTGAGCACGGAGTACAGTGCCCTGTGCTGCAGAGCAGGCTCTCGTTAGTCATCTGCTTCATGAACACAGTGCATCCATGTCAGTCCCAGTTTCCCAGTTCATCCCAGCCCTTTCCCCTGCTTGGTAACCACATTTGTTTTATATGCCTGGAGTCACTTTTTTAAAATTGTTCACTCTTATAATGACAATAACTTTATGCTTCAGAGAAAGCTCAAATATAATCCTTCCTTTACAACACAATTTTTAATGGGATATTTTTAAAATTGCAATAATATTTAACAAATAATGCTTATTTTATATAACTCGTTTCAAATATTGAAAGCAGCCTTATATTACGAGCCTGCTGTTTCTGCTGCTGCTGCTAAATTGCTTCAGTCATGTCCGACTCTGTGACCCCAAAGACAACAGCCCACCAGGCTCCCCCGTCCCTGGGATTCTCCAGGCAAGAACACTGGAGTGGGTTGCCATTTCCTTCTCCAATGAATGAAAGTAAAAAGTGAACGTGAAGTCGCTTAGTCATTTCTGACTCTTAGTGACCCAATGGACTGCAGCCTACCAGGCTCCTCCATCCATGGGATTTTCCAGGCAAGAGTACTGGAGTGGGGTGCCATTGTCTTCTCTGATATTATGAGACTAATATATTAGAAAACTAATATAACCTTAATACTAGTATAACTGGATAACAATATAAGCAAGTCACAGGCCAACTTCCCAAAAGAATATAGAGCGGAAATCCTTACAGAAGGCTACCCAAATGCAAAAATGTACATTAAGAAAAAAAAAAAAAAACAGAACCAGAAAGGTTTATCCCCAGGATGCAGTAATAGTTTAGAATCAGAAAATTTGTTTATGTGGTTCCTGAATGTAATAGAGTGGAGGAGAAAATACTTGGAAATGCTACCTTGAAAGGTGCTGAGAAAACAGCAGAAATGGTTCAGTGCAGATAGACAGAGACAGGACAGACAGAGAGTCACAGCTGTGGCTTCCCAGGGGGTGCAGTTGGCAATGAATTTGCCTGCCAACAGAGGAGATGTAAGAGACACAGGTTCGATCCTGTGTCAGGAAGATCCCCTGAAGTAGGAAATGGCAACCCACTCCAGTATTCCTGACTAGAAAATTCCATGGACAGAGGAACCTGGACGGTTATGGTGCATGTGGCTGCAGAGTCAGACACGATTGAACAGCTGAGCATGCACTCACATATAAGTTTATATATAGGCATATGAAGCTGATGCAAAAATAGGAAGAAAAAGGAACCTCCTTGCTATGGTTAAATGTATCTATCAAAAGAAATCCTCTTCCTTTTGCAAGGAAACATCACATTTAATGAAGTAGCTTTAGATACGTTTCTTTCAGAGTCAGAAACAAAACAAGAATGTTTATTTTCACTCCTACTGTTTAATGTATGTTACCAAATGCCATGGACAATACAATAAGAAAAACAGAATCAGAAATAAGAGGCATAAAGATCATCATGGAATGGAGACAAGAGGAAAAAATGTTAAAGATGACACGCTCGTGTACATATATCACAAAGGACCAAAGGCAACTTATCAAAGAACTGAAGTTCCATTATAGAGCCTTCAGGTAGATTTGATTAAATCAAAGGATATATTCCATTCTATAATGAGAATACCAATAGTGTGGATTCCAGTTTCTCTTCAAATACTCCATAAAATTAGTGTGGTTTTTTGAGGGGGTATGCTTTTGAACTGTGGTGCTGGAGAAGACTCTTGAGAGTCCCTTGGACTGCAAGGAGATCAAACTAGTCTATCCTAAAGGAAATCAGCCCTGAATATTCATCAGAAGGACTGATGTTGAAGCTGAAGCTCTAATACCTTGGCCACCTGATGCGAGGAGTTGACTCATTTGAAAAGACCCTGATGCTGGGCAAGAGAGAAGGCAGGAGGAGAAGGGGGCGACAGAGGATGAGATGGGTGGATGGCATCATTGACTCAATGGACATCAGTTTGAGTAAGCTCCAGGAGTTGGCGATGGACAGGGAGGACTGGTGTGCTGCAGTCCATGGGGTCGAAGAGTCAGACACGACTGAGCTACTGGACTGAATGTAAGGTTCTTTGCAACCCCATGGACTGTGGCCCACCCGGCTCCTCTGTCCATGGAATGCTCCAGGGAAGAATACTGGAAGGGACAGCCAATCCCTTCTCCAGGGGATCTTCCCAACTCAAGGATTGAACCTGGGTCTCCTGCATTGCAGGCAGTTTCTTCACCATCTGAGCCACCAAGGAAGCCCTGGCGTATAGGAATATTTTCTAATTAGTTTTCTCAACCTTCTGACAAGTTAAGTATAAAGCATATGCTACCTAACAATACTTTAGAGTTTTTGTAAACTGTCACAAATTAGTAGGCAAAATGAAAGGGATGGTGCTTTTGCCTCTGGTTCTCCCACCGACAGGATGTGTCAGCCAGTTGCATCATAGTCCTTCCCTGAAAACTCCCTTTCTTCACTGATAAAATGAGGTTAGACAATAGCAGCTATTCTTCACATTTTGAAATGCATTCATTTTTAAATTAGCTTAGAAGTCTAATAACGCCCACCATGTCTTCATGCTGAGTGCTTCCTGCCACTACTCCCTACAACTCATGTATAAACTTTCTGACATAGTTCTTTAGGTAATATTCTCCATATTAAGATAGAAGATGAACTCTATCTTCCACTGAACTTCAACAGGGCTGGTATATGCTTTCTGTAATTTGATTCAGGGTGTTGGGTTTTTTTTATAATCTTCCACATAAATTTATTAAACAAACTAGATTTAATCTCTTAGAAGACATACATTCAAAGTGTTTCTGTTTTTAATTTGGTGGTGCTTATAATAAGTGGTCTTCTCAGGTGGCTCTGTGGTAAAGAATCTGCCTGCAATGCAGGAGACATGGACTTGATCCTTGGGTCAGATGTTTCCCTGGAGGAGGGCGTGGCAACCCACTCCAGTATTCCTGCCTGGGGAATCCCATGGACAGGGGAGCCTGGCAGGCTACAGTCCATAGGGTCACAAAGAGGCATGACTGGAGCGATTATAATGCACACTTGTAATAAACAGTGAGTGGAAATGACAAAACTTGATTTTCAATATATTTTTACAAATACACACCCCCCTCTCCCCAGGGTGTATCACAGGGGAAAGAGATCTCTAGGTTTCTAAAACTCTGGTTTGCTGGTTTCTTCTGAGGTGCATCGTAACATCAAAGTTACCCATCTGTTTCTCCTTTCTCCCTTCTTTCCTTGACAACAGAAAATGGAAGATTCCAAGCACCGAGATAGCAGAGTTTATATACATTAGAAGTGATTTCTTCTTGAAGGTCAGGCTGTCTTTAGGGTCATTGCTAACACTAATGTGCATTTGCTGAGATCAGGGGTTACAGGCATTTTTGTAAAGGATCAGACAGTAAATGCTTTGGCTTTGTGGACCACATGTTCCCTAGCAGGACTACCTCATTCTTCTCCGGTGCAGGAAAACAACCTTAGATGAGTGAGTTTGGCTGTATTTCAATAAAACTTGATTTAGAAAAACACACTGTGGACTAGATTTGGTGCATGGACCCTAGCTTGCCGAACATTGGCTTCAGTGCAGTCCACACACTGAACAGGTGTGTCCTGTTCCGAAAGAGGGGCTCACATGAGCGTAAGCACGTCTCTCTCTACTCGCTTCAAATGAATGAGATATTTTTTCAAATGGCATTATCAATGATACAGAAGGATGTTTGTATGTGTACATATGTACACACTGACTTAACATCCTTTTAATATTTTTAGACACAGTCATATAAACAGAATATCGGCTCAAAGCAGTTCTAGCAAACTCAGTTCGAAAAATAACAATATAGGCGTTGTGTTATTAATACCGCCACTTCTATACCTGGCCTGGTCTCTCGTTGGGTTCACTGCCAGTAGTTCAAGTGCGACTTCAGAAAAACGGTAACTTCAAGTGAACTCGAGTCTCCTGCCAAGGTGTGAAGTTACAAAGATGAAGATAAAACTTCACGGAGAAGCAAATTTTTCACGACCTTAACATTGAGTAAGTGTTAAATGGCTACCAGGTATCAGCCAGACGAGTTTTGTTGTAGGACCCAATTATCATGTTGACAAAAAGCCACTCAGTAGACAGCCTGTAACAAACGACCAGGGATCTGACAATCATGTGTGCTCAAGTGTGTGCTCAGTCTAGCAGTCGTGTCTGACTCTTTGCAATCCCCTGGATGATAGCCAACTAGGCTCCTCTGTGCATGGGATTTTCCAGGCAAGAGTACTGGAGTGGGGTGCCATTTCCTCCTCCAGGGGATCTTCCCGACCCAGGGATTGAAACCACATCTACTGCATTAGCAAGTGCAACTGAATTTAAAAAAAAACATATTTACCATCTTTCCTTTTCATGTATAAGTTTCTCTACAGGGAAAGAAAGTACTGATAATAGAAAAAAAGAACTAGAAGGTCATCAGTAGAAAAGATATTTGATAAAGCAATTGAGTCTTTTTGAACATATTCTATCATTTTGATATCATTTAGATATCATATCCCCTGGAGAAGGGAAAGACTACCCACTCCAGTATTCTGGGCTGGAGAATTCCATGGTGTTGGAGAAGACTCTCTAGAGTCCCTTGGAATGCAAGGAGATCCAACCAGTCCATTCTGAAGGAGATCAACCCTGGGATTTCTTTGGAAGGAATGATGCTAAAGCTGAAACTCCAGTACTTTGGCCACCTCATGTGAAGAGTTGACTCACTGGAAAAGACTCTGAGGCTGGGAGGGATTGGGGGCAGGAGGAGAAGGGGACGACCGAGGATGAGATGGCTGGATGGCATCATGGACTTAATGGACGTGAGTCTGAGTGTACTCCAAGAGATGGTTATGGACAGGGAGGCCTGACGTGCTGTGATTCATGGGGTCGCAAAGAGTCAGACACGACTGAGCGACTGAACTGAACTGAATCGTATAGTCCATGGGGTTCCAAAGAGTTGGACATCACTGAACTGACTGACTGTGTACCCTATGAAAAATGGATATGCCATGTGGTTTGGAGAGATTCTGATGCTCTGGGAATCCTTCTGTCCATCAAGGTAGTAAAGGTCAGAGCAACCCAGAGGCTTCTGCTTGCTGAGTATCCCCCTCTTGCCTCTTCCCTTAATGATGCTAAGGGAGCCCATGTACTTTCCGTTTCAGAGTGGGTCTGAAACAGCCTCCTCTTGGGTGTGATGTTCTCTTGATTTCTGGGAGAGCCATTCCTCTGTTCTAATCCTTGCTCCCCTCAGAGGAGAAAGAACACCGCTCTTCTCTTAGGGGTCCTAAGATGACAGCTGGCGGACCTGAGACAGCTCTGTACCCAATGGGGAATTGCTTAGTCATGCCTTTCAATTAGGGCTTCACTGGCGGCTCAGTGGCAAAGAAGCTGGCTGCCCGGGTAGGAGACACAGAATACATGGGTTCGCTCCCTGGGTTGGGAAGATCCACCGGAGGAGGAAATGGCACACCACACCAGTATTCTTTCCTGGAGAAGTCCATGGACGAGGGCCTAGTGGGCTACAGTCCATGGGGCTGCAGAGAGCTGAACATGGCAGAGTAACTGCGCACAGACACACACCCCTGAGTGGCTTCCGACCTGCTAGATGCCGTATTGCCTGATCTGTGAACAGTGAATAAAGCCAGTAAGATCTTTAAATTGACTCAGCAGAATTGTGAATTTTTTTTCAAGAGAAGGACTATGACAGTCAAGGACACAACGGTACATGAGTATATAGCAGTGGTCACGGTAGATGTACAGATAACACAGTAATGTGCTAGGAATCAGACCTTTACAAACGCTCAGTTTACTGTACGAGATAAACTGATTTTGACCTAAATGCAAAGGTCATAAAGAACCAAGCTGTTTTGGGGCCAACATTATCAGCAATGTCTCAAAGTAAGCAAAACATCAGACAAAATAAAAGAGACTTGACAGTGTAAGTTGGAAATTATTTGCCTGCAATTATTCCAACTACTTTTGTACTGTTCATTTCTACAGTACATTTATCCCAAAAGAATTTTCAATTTTTAAGAGAGAAGACTAATATAAAAGATTGTTTCAAAGAAAGAAAAAAAAGTTCCACAAGATTTTATATATAAGTATATATATATGTGTATATATATATATATATATATATATGAATATGATACAAATTCTGCTTTCCTGTTTGTCATTAACATCTATTGATTTTTTAAAATAAGGAACAATTCTGCACCATTGTCTCTAAGTTTTTACATTAACAAACTGCTCAGAGCTCACAAACATGAATGGATTGGGTACAAAAATTCTGGAAAATAATTTATGTTTAACAAGTATGCCTCCCTTTTCCTGTGGGTGTGTCCTACTCTTCAGGAAAAATGAGTTTGGGTATCACTTACTTATGTGATTTCTCAAAGTTGAATGTGATATTTCCTGGAGGTAACAGTGAAGGTAATTTGTACCTGATGATAAATAACCCAGTCGTCAGGACTGCGCCAGCAGAGCTGGGGTGCGAATCCCTACCAGTCGTCAGGACTGCAGCAGCAGAGCCGGGGTGCAAATCCCCACCAGTCTCGCCTCCTCCTCCAAGTTAAGGCATTACCAGGTGGGGTGGGGCTTGGAGTCCATGGGAAACTTTAACACTTTAAGGTACACAGTTTCTGAAAGGAGTGCTATAATTGCCTACGGGGAGCATAGGCATGGCTATTTGACATCAACTTCGGGAAATAACTCAGATTCTGAAAAAAGTCTTGGTTAATTTTCCCCAGCCCACATGGGTCTTCACTTTGATCCAGGCCCTGAGCCACATGTTCTGGCAGAAAGTGGACACGGTGTGTACACGTAAGTCATCAGTCTTTCTATCTGTAATGTACGTATCTGCTCTACATTGTGAGATGATTCTCCACCTTTGACCCTGAGACTGTAAAGCCTTGGAAACCTGTCTTTGATCTTGATATGGTAGTTTCATTTTTTCTCCTGTCAAATGTCTTGAAAGGATATGATGGCAAATATCTTAGGGTTGAGGGCCTACAGTCTCTGTGGCAACTGCTCAACTACTGTTGTGGCTCAAAATCAGCTGAGGAAACCTGAAACAAACGGGTGGGGCTGTGTCCTTCCAAACCTTATTTATGGGCACTGCAAACCGGATTTTCTACACAGGTACACCTTGTTCTGTCATGCTTTGCTTTAGTGTACTTCACCGCTGAGTGTGTTTTCCTACAAATTGAAGTTTTGCACCAGCCTTGCATTTTCAGATTGATGGTTAGGATTTTTTAGCAATGAATTATTTTTCACTTAATATATGTACATTGTTTTTTAGATATAAGGTAATGGCACGCTTACTAGATTACTGTACAGTGTGAACATAACTTTTATATGCACTGAGAAACTAACTAAATAAATAAATCTGTGTGACTCACTTCACTGGGATATTTGCTCTTATTGAAGGGATCTGGAACCAAACCTGCAGTATCTCCAAAATAGCCTGTGATTTTCAGGTATCACTGTGTTATTACTAAACAAATAAACAAAGAAACTTACAATGTCTTAAATATGTGAAATCTATTCTTAGCTCATGAGTTGGTCACAGTCACTTTTGGCCTGGCCTCTGGTCTACAAGAAGGTCATGAGAAAGTATACTTTTGACAGATGAAAAGATGATGATGAGAGTAAAGGGAAAAGGTGGTGGTGATGCCGGCTATTTAGATTAATGACATGGCGGATACAACCTGCCGTTGTAAGGAACTGTCTAATGTTGCGGAGAGAGGCACACATTAGTCCCATGAGAACTAGGTTCTAGTTTCTAGTTTCTGACTTTAGTAAGATGTTGTGGGTAGACTTTGTACTTGAAACAGTTTGGGACCCAAGTGGGTTGAACCTCCTTTATCCCTGATAAAAACTGATGAATATGAGGCTATTTCTGTGATAGCCTCTCTCAAGCCCAGACCCATGATCTGGAACAGCATTGCACAGAATTGATATAGTATGCTAAGCTAAGTTGCTTCAGTCGTGTCCGACTCTGTGCGACCCCATAGACAACAGCCCACCAGGCTCCGCCGTCCCCGGGATTCTCCAGACAAGAACACTGGAGTGGGTTGCCATTTCCTTCTCCAATGCATGAAAGTGAAAAGTGAAAGTGAAGTTGCTTAGCCGTGTCTGAATCTTCACGATGCCATGGACTGCAGCCTACCTGGCTCCTCCGCCCATGGGATTTGCCAGGCAAGAGTACTGGAGGGGGGTGCCACTGCCTTCTCCATGACATAGTATAAGCTTTAATCCAACAAGTATTTCCCGATTATAAGACTCTATTTGAAGTTAGGCAGATAGAAAATGCAGATGAATGCAAAGCATAAGTCTTACTCTCTAGGAAATAATAGTTTGGTTGAAAAAGTCCAAGTTGACCACAAAATTTAAAAAAGTATTTGTGCATTATCATTTAGTTACAAAATTATATGGGACCAAAAATTGCTAATGTAAAAATTGAGAAAAGGGATTGCAATCTCTGACTGGTTGAAAGGTCAGTAAGGTTTTTCGTTGGAAGGACTGATGCTGAAGCTGAAACTCCAATATTTTGGCCACCTGATTCGAAGAACTGACTCATTGGAAAAGACCCTAATGCTGGGCAAGACTGAAGGCAGGAGGAGAAGGGGACGACAGAGGATGAGATGGTTGGATGGCATCACCAACTTGACGGACATGAGTTGGAGCAAGCTCTGGGAGTTGGTGATGGACAGGGAGGCCTGGAGTGTTGCGGTCCACAGGGCTGCAAAGAGTCGGACACAACTGAGTGGCTGAACTGAACTGAACTGTGCTCAGTCATGTCTGACTCTTTGCAACTCTGTGGACAAGAGCCCACCTGGCTCCTCTGTCCATGGAATTTTTATAGTGTAATATAATTAAAATTGCATTAAAAAAATTCGCTGTCCAGCATTCACATACCCTATAAATGGCAATAAAAACTAATGTGGAGTTCACTGGGACTGAACCACATTTTTACATTTTTCTAAAGCAAAAGATGCTAAGAAAGAGCAAAGATCAGTTTTCATACCAATCCCAAAGAAAGGCAACGCCAAAGAATGGCAATGCCAAAGAATGCTTAAACTACTGTACAAGTGTACACATTTCAACATGCTAGCAAAGTAATGCTCAGAATCCATCAACTCCCTTTCATCTTCCTGCAGACTGACTTACTGTCTTCTCCCCGGACAGACCCTAGTTCTGGCACATACTGGGGATCTGGACAAGGAGTCCATGAATGGGAGAAGTGAAGGCAGGTCTCAAATTGTTCAGGAACCAGGGCCATCTAGCTGCACTGACTCAGATTATCCACAAGGTTTCAGTTTAGGTTATGAACTGATTTCACAAGATTTCAGCCCTACTTTCTTATCTCTTTCCTTCCCTTTTTACTCAACCAAGAAATGTATTTGAGCATTTCTTGCATACAAACAAAATGAAACAAAATGCCAACCAGCTATGGAATGGATCTAATATTAAGATCTTGACCGACAGGCGGTACAAAGATAAGTGTCAGTATAGGAAGCCCACACACAGCTCAGCGCATGGCCACCCAATTAGCGACGCAGATTCCAAGCGTGGTAGGTTACAAAGAGAAGGAGATGATGACGTTTTAACGCGCTTTAACTTTGTACACAATTAGACATGTGGACTAGTTTTTACCTATTAGGCCACAGCAAACAAAGCCAGATGAATTATCTTACACACTCCCCACTCACATACACTCAATGTAACTATTTCATGTTCTCTCTGGAATTATTTATGGCACTGTTTCCTCTTGTTGGCCTGAGTCAGAATTGCCAGCTTAAGCTTAACACAGCTTATTTACTCCTCTACCAAAGTAATATTTTATATGCCTCATGATCAGAGGACTATCAATATTTTATATTAATTGCAGAGAAAAGCTATCAGAGGCACTATTTAAATATTCTTCTGGTCTGTGAATGAAAGGCGATAAAAAAGTAGTGATGAATTATTAATAACTGATCGCACCCTTTGTGCTGGGGACAGTGATGAATGTTTTCGTGGGCTGCATCTACTGGAATTCTCACTAGGAGCACTGACAAGTCTCATTATGAAGAATGCTCCTGGTGCACACTGTAGAACTCTGGGGGTTAATCTGGAATCGACATTACGGAATATGCCTTGTGGTTAAATTAGAAATAGGGGGTCGAGACTGAAGAGCACTTTTATTGTGAGAAGAGTTTAGAGGTAGACTAATTGCCTAGTAAGCAAAGATAAAGAAAGAAAACAGAGAGAGAGAGACAGTAAAGGTACAGGAAAGAACAAGACAGACAGATCCCCTGACTGTATGGGAACTACTGCTTGTTTTTGTATGTGGTTGGAGAAGAAGATTTCCCCGAGAGAGAGCTCCACCCTCCGGTGAGGGGCCCAGGATCAGGCTCTGGACGTTGTCCGCCGGGCAGCACTCACGCGGCCTTCTCTGCGATTCTGCACCACCTTCTGGCTGCTCTCGAGGCTGGGGTCAGGCCCTGCAGGGGACCAGGCACACACAGCCTCGGGTTTCCCCACGTGTACAGTGTACCTGGGCATACATTACTTTTAATCATGCCAACAGCCCTGTAAGGTTGGACATTTCTGCCCAGGAAATGGAGTAAGACACTATCGCCGCTCCTGGGGAAGCTGTGGGCTCTCACTCACCAGTGCTCAGAGGCTGGTGAGGGACGGAGCAGGACTGGCCTTCGGGTCTGGTTGACAGCCAGTGCCCTGTGCAGCCTCCCTCGTGTAACTCCCCCCTGGAGCGGGGAGGAGGAGGCCAGACAAAGGAGTGGGAAGAGAGGAGGGTTTCTGTCCCTGCCCTAAATGCCAAAGCATAGTCTCTCTTGAGATATTCTACTGAAAAAGAAAATTAAAAATCAAAACTTAGATGGGAGAACATTTCTAGATACGGGGACCATCTCTTAGTTCTAACTATTATTAAAGCGGAAACATAGAAAAGTTATCTTAAAAAAACAAAACAAAAATGGACAAGCAGCAACATACTGTGATTTTAGAAAATGAGCAGGACTAGCTAGGAAAATTCCATCAGAATCTGTGAACGGCTTGTGGCTCGATGGTAAAGAATCCACCTGTAAAGCAGGAGACCTGGGTTTTGATTCCAGGGTCAAGAAGATCCCCTGGAAAAGGGAATGATTACTGATTCGCATATTCCTGCCTGGAAAATTCCATGGGCAGAGGAGCCTGGCGGGCCACAGGCCATAGTGTCGCAAAGAGTTGGACATGACTGAGCTACTTCACTTTCTTTCTTTCTATAGTTACTTTTGGAGAAGG
Organism: Procapra przewalskii; assembly: GCA_006410515.1. NCBI lineage: Eukaryota > Metazoa > Chordata > Mammalia > Artiodactyla > Bovidae > Procapra > Procapra przewalskii. Next base: position 1,970,971 of record SJYF01000247.1, on the reverse strand, counting down.
AAATGGCAACCCATTCCAGTGTTCTTGCCTGGAGAATCCTGTGGACGGAGGGGCCTGGTGGGCTACAGTCTATGGGGTTGCAGGGAGTTGGACATAACCAAGCGACTAACACACACATACACAGACTTCCTCAAACGTCAGCTGCGCCTCTGCTCAGCTCTGTGTGGACCCTGACCAGCTGCACACGGTGAATCCTAGCACTTGGCCTCACGTGCTGGCCTTTCCCGTCCATGCCGCCCCAGAGATGCTCCGGTACTCCTGACGCATCATCAGTGGTCCCTTGCTCGGGGCTATCAGATGCCCTTGACACCGGCCAGGCCAGGCATTGGCATCCCCAACTCCCCTTCTTTGCCCCCGGGTCCTGACCCTTGGGCTGGCAACATGGGCCCATGGGCCGACATGAAGTACCACCCAGCACAGGGCCCTCCAGCCTGGATTGGCTTTCTGGGGAGCCCAGACCTTGACACCCCCTCCTAGATTCCCAGATCCTTGGAGATAGATACCCTATTTCCATTTTTCATCTCTCTTCAGGTTGCAAATAGAGTTATTCTCCTGAGGGTTAACAAGAAGCGGTCACAATTTTTTTGGTTAAATAGTGAGCTGATGGCCATAAGAAATGAAGCCATTGCTTTTAAAAAGGCCCAGGTATGAGCTAGCTCGCTGCTGGTTATCAGGTAGGAAATGGGCTAGGAGCAACGCAGCCATGGGTGAACAGTGGGATTTAGAAAGGCTGATTGATAAAATGAATCTGCTGAAAGTCCAGAATCAAATAAAAGCAAGTTCTCAATGAATCTGGGTGGACTACCCAAAAGCCCCACCCCAATCTCCAATCGCCTTGCATTTGTCTGTTTTTTCCAAGCACCTCGTCTATCTTGGTGGTTTTCATGTCTGGAAACTTTCCCAGACTTGCTGTTTTGTACCCTTCTCTGTAGAAACTACTGTCTCCCCTACCCAGAAATGCGCTTCTTATTGGGAACAGGCTGAATCCCAAATCAGACGTCACAGGGCCCTAAGCTGCATTGTGGACCGGGTCGAGGCTATGTTAGCCTGAAATGCATACAGCCATGAGAGAGGGCAAAGGACACAGAGAACGAATCTTCCAGACCCAGTTTCACTGGATAAGTTCATAAACGCAATGCTAGCTGTATTTAAGAAATTCTGAGGAATCAAAAGGCAAATCTTAATTAGTAGCTGCCTCATACCAAGCAGGAGTCACATGGATAGTCTTGAGAGAAAACGGAGATCCTCCTTTTCGAAAGAAAATAATTATTTCATATTCCAAACTAAAAATCAAAGCAAAGCCAACCAACAAACAAAAACTCTAGTCTGCAGGCTGACATGTTTGATGACAGAAGTGATGTCACTGCAGTAAATAGAACGACGCTGGCCAGAGAAAGCCTTGCATTGCTTGGAACCACCTCTAATTTCCTCTCTGCCTACTATTAGCTTATCCCCCTGCCTGCCAACGCAGGAGACACAAGAGACGAAGCCGCAGACCCTGGGTCAGGAAGATCCTGTGGAGGAAGAAATGGCAACCCATTGCAGTATTCCTGTCTGGAAACTTCCATGGGCAGAGAAGCCTGGGAGGCTGCCATCCACCGGGTTGCCCAGAGCTGGACACGGCGGAGCACAGGCTCGAAACACTCCTTTTCCTCTAAGGCTCTGACATTCCCTAAAGGCTTGTGGGTATTTCATCCTTCTAAAGGATACATGTGGGATGTTTTTAAGGACTCTTTTTCTCTTTTCCTGGACTATTTTTCTTTATAGATACATTTTCATCAGTATCTGCCAACTGGATAACCACCTAAACAGGACTAGGATCTCTGCTTGATGCACTGTGCAATAATCACGGTCCTTCTCAAAAAACAGCCCCTAGTGAAATGGGATGGGACGAGGGACTAGTGTTTAGCAGGCCTTGCACTATTTCACGTGGGGCCCTAATGACTCGGTGACATGGTATTATCATCGCCACTGACCATACTTCTCTGAGGAAACTGGCCCCCAATTATATAATTAGTAAGTGGAGGCAATGAAATATAAAGATTGTCTGAGGTCAAAGCTCACGCTCTGGGATGGCCTCCAGGATTTTTCCCACGTGGGGACATCTGGACTCAGGTAGGACCTTACCAAGTGGTCACTTAGGCTAATCAATTAACCAGTGATTTTCTGCTTTCATCCAACAGCTGTACAACCTGAGACTTATAATCAGTCACACTTGGGGAAAGACTGCCAGGGAGGTAGAGAAGCTGAAACGCACTTAAGCACATCTGTCTCACAGCACTGCTTTCATTTCTTTAAAGGCCGCCAAATGAATCATTAATAAAATCTGTTTAAGATTCTTGCCCTCTTTTAAGTCATACTGAATATTAGTTTTCTGAGTACTTAATAATATAACAATATATTGTTTACTATTGATAAAATATCTATTATCATCCTTGATTTTGAGATTACTGAGTTCCTATTTTTTTTGCATTTAAGGTTGTCAATAACCGTCCCTTGTTTTTACTTTTCATATCAAAAATGCATAGCATCTAGTATAGCTATCTCAGTTCAGTTGCTCAGTCATGTCCGACTCCTTGCAACCCCATAGACTGCAGCACGCCAGGCCTCCCTGTCCATCACCAACTCCCGGAATTTACCGAAACTCATCTCCATTGAGTCAGTGATAACATCCAACCATCTCATCCTCTGTCCTCCCCTTCTCCTCCCACCTTCAATCTTTCCCAGCATCTGGGTCTTTTCCAATGAGTCAGCTCTTCCCATCAGGTGACCAAAGTATTCGAGTTTCAGCTTCAACATCAGTCCTTCCAATGAACACTCAGGACTGATCTCCTTTATAGCTATAGTCAAGGTCTGATCATTGTGAACACATTCAGGATTTTGAAAACATTTTTAACATTTATTTTCAATAATTATCCATTTTCTGCCTCATGTATTTTCCAGTTGGATTTTCAGAAAGTCTAATATCTGTGAACTGCTTCAAGTTTTATAAGATAATTGATCACATCAAACACTGATAAAGAGCCTTCCTTCCTTAAAAAAAAAAACCTCTGGAAATGATTGAAATCTTTCATGCTCAGGCAAAATCTCAATAGTTTATTAAAATTCAATTATTATCAAAATATTTTCATTGTGATTTTTAGAAGTATTTATGTTTTATACCGACTACCAAGAAATTCTTCATTTCAAATCAAAAGGCCCCATTCTAAGAGATCAGGTCGTTTTTATAATAGTATGTATAGACCATGACGAAGGAGGCAAGTGGCTCAGGGTCTGAATTCTCATGTGGATCCAAACCTTCTCCTTGGCACAGAAATGCTCTCTCAAACCATCTAACTTTTCTGAGCCTTCATTTCCAGTTTAAGTGTACACAGCAGTACAACCACGGCAGAAGGAAATCGTGAGACCACTGAAATCCCACCGGTGCCCACGTTCTGGCCCACAGCTGCTGTCTTCCCTCCAGGAGGGCAGGCTTCATGCTCCTGTTACATGGCCCCTGCTCCAGATCACCTTGGTTCTAAAACAGCCTCACCACGACCCCCTGACTTGCTATGAAACAACCTTGAGAATTTTACCATTTAATGGCCAAAATGATGGATACTGCAAGGAGAACTGAAGGCTGATGAAACCAAGAAAGCATTCAGCATTTCAATGAGCTTTAACTCAAGGGGACAGAAGCTTCCTGGTAGGCTGGTAGAAATGGCATTTGAGGAAGAGACATTTTTGTTACTGTTGTTCAGTTGCTCAGTTGTATCCAACTCTTTGTGACTGCACAGGCTATAGTACGCCAGGCTTCCCTGTCCTTCACCATCTCCCGGAGTTTGCTCAAATCCATGTTCACTGAGTCAGTGATGTCATCCAACCAACTCATCTTCTGTTGCCCCCTTCCCCTCCACCCTTCAATCTTTCCCAGCATCAGGATATTTTCCAGTGAGCAGGTTCTTTGCATTAGGTAGCCAAAGTATTAGAGCTTCAGCATCAGTCCTTCCAATGAATAGTCAAGGCCGATTTCCTTTAGGATTGACTGCTCTGATTTCCTTGCTGTCCAAAGGACTCTCAAGAGTCTTCTCCAACACTAAAGCTTGAAAGCAAGGTCTTTTAATGTCCATCAAAGAGCCCCAAGTAGACAGTTATATATGTCCCACATAGGTAGGAATGGTTCTTAATTAGAGAGTAGGTTAAAAAGCTCATTTTATACCAAAATGATACAGCTGAATCAATCCAATGGCATGCACTTTGAGGTGTTTTCTAGAAGAAGTTTTCTAGCAATAAGAGGTCAAACATTTACTCTCTGTTGTCTGGCCTCTGGGTCAAAGAGCAAATATCCTCCATACCACTGGCCAGAGGAAGGCAGGGAACAAATGACTCAGAGTAGGGAAATGCTTTTCAAGGGTCTTTTCAAATGAGCTAGCTCTCCGCATCAGGTGGCCAAAATATTGGAGTTTTAGCTTCAACATCAGTCCTACCAATGAATACCCAGGACTGATCTCCTTTAGGATGGACTGGTTGGATCTCCTTACAGTCCAAGGGACTCTCAAGAGTATTCTCCAACACAATGGTTCAAAAGCATAAATTCTTTGGTGCTCAGCTTTATTTATAAGCCAACTCTCACACCCATACATGACTACTGGAAAAACCAAAGCTTTGACTATCCTCACTGAAACTTAAAACTGTCTATTTTTCAACCTGGAAATGTGCTTAAGTAGATTTCTGTAATGAACTCCAAACCTAACTAATAAATACATATCAGTGTAGTTTTTCTCCAGATTCAGTATTTTTCAAAGCTTCCTAAATGATTTTTCACTAAACCAAGTTAGAAACCGACTGCTCATCTAATGGGCTATCTCATAATGGACCAACAAATGTCCTTGTCATGACATGGGAGTCAGATACAAGTTGAAGGATTGAGAATGTCAAGGCCAGATTGTTACCTTGCCAGGAAGACAAGAAAGTAAGAGACTAGCCAACTAGAAGTACCCAGGCAGGAAGCACTTTGAATGACTGCTCCAAAACTGTCTGCGCTTGCAGAGTGCCAGAGTTTAAGAGCAAGGACAATGTGGTAACTTTCTTGAAGTCATACTCCTGATACTCTGAATATACACTTTGAAAATGATCATTTAGAGCTTTTTCCATTTTCAACCTTCTTCACGACCAAGATAATCACGATGGTGTGATCACTCACCTACAGCCAGACATCCTGGAATGTGAAGTCAAGTGGGCCTTAGAAAGCATCATGAAGAACAAAGCTAGTGGAGGTGATGGAATTCCAGTAAATTAAAGTAAATAAAAATCACCCTCAGGCTTCTCAGGTCTGAATCACTAACGGAGAGGACGGAGCCACAGGAGCCAAGTTATGTTTTAGCTCTTTTCTTCCATTTCTGTGTTAAAGCAAAATTATGTGAAGAATGATGAATAAGGTTGAATAAAGGAATGACTGTGGGTAGGTATTCCTATGTCTTTAGACCTTGCCTTGTATATCTACCTATTCATCCATAGACTCTTTGAGAGAAGAATATACAATTAAAATTTAACATTTATCCAAAACATTTAACACATTTTAGGTAAAAAAAAAATCAATAAAATAAAAATAAAACAGTTTCTAAACTTTAATTTAATCACATGCTTTAGACACTTAACATCTGAAACACAACACTGAAGACCACTAGCCAAGGTGCACCCGGGATGGAGCAACTAGAAAGCACTGCAGATGAGGCAGAGAATTATAAAGTCATTTTCTTTCTGTTACTCTTGAAAATCCCATCTGTGGAGGGGGCAGGAAAGGGACATTAAATGTGACACTGAGTCACCTGGTAACCTGGTTTACTTGATAGGGATTTCCTGCAGGATTTCCTTCCAGGCTACACCTTTCACAAGGGTACTGCTTATCACCTAACATCTTATACAGCTTCATGAAATACATATGATCACAGAAAACAATCACATTCTGAGGTGTGTTGGTATGTTTCTAGTGTAGTGATTTCTGTGAAGATGTGTCTTTTCAACTAATTCTACAAGTTAAGTATCCCTATCAGTTTATATAGCATGAAAATGAAATTTGAAGACCTATGACAACGCACAGCAGACCACAGCTATGAGCTGAATTTAATTTTGCAGCTTAGCTTCATTTTAAAATTGTGACATATTTAGCTAGAGAAAGATATAAAATCCAACTCTTGTGTATTTGATTATAATTCAACGCAATGTCGCATTACTTCATGTGACCTTAAAATGCTGGATATGCAACTTTTGATGTAGGGCTGTATTTTAACTGTAAGGATTCAATCTGAATGGCCATTATTTTTTCAGGTAATTTATTTTTTACTGTCCTGGCTTCTATAATTCCTGATTTCATTGAAATAGCAAATCTACTCCAAAAAGAATAACTATTTAGCCCGTAATGTTATACACTGAAACTGGATCCTGCACTCTGTCTGAATCTGTAGTATTCGAAGGAATCTAGATGGATGGTTATCCACGTGCTTATGTAAGAATATTGTCTAAGCACAAGAATCACTATTAGTCACCAGGCAGGTGGACACGGGTGCCCTCATTCAGGCAGCCGGTCCCTCAGATGTGCAGAGAGCCCGGTTTCCTGATGGGAGAATGGGGCTCCCACCCAAAGAAGGCAGGCAGTGCGGTGACTCTGCCAGCGCAAATCGGGCTTTGTCCTGATGACTGCAGTGTGTAATTCTGATTTACACTTGAAGGATGGAGCGAAATGTGTTCTCTAGGTTTAACTGAATGAATCCTCCCACAGCAAACGCTTTCCAATGTTGCCTGCACCGAAGCTGCGAAACCTAAAACAGCGCTAATAATGTAAGCATGGCTGCACAGCGAGGAAATGAGAGTGCTATTGCCTTATCTCACATGTTCTATTCTTGTCCTACATTATGAGGTCAAAATAATAAGAGTCGACATTTTCCACTTGAAATGATAAATAAAGTGCTGATTATCTGAAATACCGATTCATATTTACCGCCATCAATGATAAATCTTTCTCTAAAGGGATAAAGTACCTGGTGACTCCAGATAATATCTGGATGAAGGCACCGTTATTAGCAAAACTTTTAAAAGCTAAGCATTCAGAACATGAAAATAAACTTCGACAAAATTTTTTTAGTATTCAGATAAGCATCGCATGATCTAAAAGCTTTGCACCTTAAGAGAACATTTTTCGTATGGCAACAAAAGTGGCTGAAATGAGGACTTCTTCCCTGGTGATGTGCTGGGTAAGAATCTGCCTGCCAACGCAGGGGACGTGGGTTGGATCCCGGGTTCAGGAAGATCCCACTTTGCTCAGAGCAGCTTAGCCTGTGTGACACAACCACTGAGCCCCTGCTGTACAGCCCGAGGGCTGTGCTGCTGAGCCTCTTGGGCCGCAACGACTGCAGCATAGTACCCTACAGCCTGCGCTCTGCAACGAGAGAGCCCTGGCCACGCGAAGGCCCTGCCACGGCCAAGAGAAGCCCCGGCAACGAGAGGCCCCTGCCACGGCCAAGAGCAGCCCCAGCAACGAGAGGCCCCTGCCACGGCCAAGAGCAGCCCCTGCTACGCGAAGGCCCCTGCCACGGCCAAGAGCAGCCCCAGCCATGCGAAGGCCCTGCCACGGCCAAGAGCAGCCCCGGCCACGAGAGGCCCCTGCCACTCCAAGAGCAGCCCCAGCCACGCGAAGGCCCTGCCACGGCCAAGAGCAGCCCCGGCCACGAGAGGCCCCTGCCACGGCCAGGAGCAGCCCTGGCCACATGAAGGCCCTGCCACGGCCAAGAGCAGCCCCGGCCACGCGAAGGCCCTGCCACGGCCAAGAGCAGCCCCGGCCACGCGAAGGCCCTGCCACGGCCAAGAGTAGCCCTGGCCACGAGAGGCCCCTGCCACTCCAAGAGCAGCCCCAGCCACGCGAAGGCCCTGCCACGGCCAACAGCAGCCCCAGCCACGAGAGGCCCCTGCCACGGCCAGGAGCAGCCCTGGCCACGCGAAGGCCCTGCCATGGCCAAGAGCAGCCCCGGCAACAAGAGGCCCCTGCCATGGCCAAGAGCAGCCCCGGCAACGAGAGGCCCTGCCACAGCCAAGAGCAGCTCCGGCCACAAGAGGCCCCTGCCACAGTCCCCTGCTCGGGCAGTCAGAAAAAACCCATGCAAGAGCAACAAAGACACAGCAGAGCCAGAAATAAGTAATAACTAAATGAGTAAAGTTACTTTTAAAAAGTGGTTGAAATCATACACAGAGAATGATATGGCAATAGATTGGTACACAGTTGTTAAGAATTGATTATTGAAAGATGCATAGAAATTATTACTGAAGACGTGAGGAAGCAGGTATCAGAATGCATACAGTAAAGATCTGCTGTAATGTTGGATACACGTGTCTCCCATGTGTCAACTTAACAGTGCTTTTTTTCTGTTCTCTTCCAATAATGAAGATGATAAAACATATTTTTATGAAGCCAATAACTAAAGTTTTATGGTCTCAATATAAACAGTTTCTTGAATTAGAAAATGTTATTTGATGGTTGTGTGGGATGACTTAACCACGAATGGGGTGGCTATCTTGATTAGATTAAAAAAAAAAAAGACTCGAGCAGAATGGTTAGAGAATGAGAAACCTTACCCTTGACTTATGGGTAAGGCGTTGAGCGAAGAAGCTGAAGCCAGGGCTAGAAAGCACTGAAGGTGTCACTGATACACTTCCTTGTATGAAAACAAGACTCCTCTAAGGCAGCAGACTTTCCACCACACTTTAGTTGAAATATGGAGTGGTCATGAAACTTATTTGTAACACAGAGTTTCACTGTTTAACTCACAGTACAAACTTTAGAAGTACTGTGAAACTTAATCAGTTTCTCATTTTGCTTTTCTAATAAATTTGTGAATCTTTTCTAGGTCTTCAGATGGTATAGATGGTGCACTGAACGATTTTAGGGGAGTACCATTTTCATGACTTACAGTTTGCAGGCTTATATTTCTTTACCCCCCTCAGATTTTGAATTGGTAGCGAAGTCTTGAGAAAGGGGAATTTAAATGTATATATATATATATGTGTATATAGGCAAAAATGCCACACAGGATAGTGGCTCGCTTGACTTTTGCTGTATCACATGGCTACCAGAGAAAAAAACAACCTAGTAGATATTTTAGAAAAAGATAAAGTTCTCTATTTTATTAGGGTGATGCAATTTTTTACCAGGCACAAAAATATCTCGCCCCCCCCCCTTTTTTTTGAAGCAACTTGGGTTTTATAGAGAACATTTTGAAAACAGAGGTTTGGAAGTGTTTTCATTTCTTTATTGCTTTCTTAAAAAAAAAAGGTATCATAAATAAAGTCGTATCTGCACAATTGAACATAGTTGGAATGAAAACGCATTCTGTTTAAAAATTATTCACATGAGGCATTACAGTGAGTTTTGAAACTATTTAGTTAAAAATGTAATAATGACCCACCTTCTAGAATTGCTTGATATCAATGAAGAAATGTACTACTCACATTTCAAGAAAAAAAATCTTTGTCTAGTTAGTGAATGCAATTCAAACATTAAAACTGTGACTCCATGGGCAGCCTGGTGGCTCAGACAGTAAAAAAAATCTGCCTGCAGTGCACACGACCCAGGTTTGATCCCTGGGTCAGAAAGATCCCCTGGGGAAGGAAGTGGCAACCCACTCTGGTATTCTTGCCGAGAGAATCCCATGAACAGAGAAGCCTGGTGGGTTACAGTCCATGAGGTCACAAAGAATTGGACACGACTGAGCAGCTAACACTTTCATTTTTGTGACCACAACATGTATGTTAAAACATTCACCCAATCTGACCTCAGTCTCCTTTTCTCCTCAAATGGTTGAATCCTCTGTCCTTCTCTTCAAGGCCACATTACAGAGCAATGGTTTTCAATCCCTAGCAGTTGCTGTGGCCCCAGCAGGATCAACTGCATTAGCCTATCGAAAGGTGAAGCATGGGTACCTGCATTTACAGTTTCTTCCCGGTTGATTCTGAAGCACAGAGAGCATCTGGCTTAGTCTTGTCACTACCAGTAACTGGGCATTATCTCCAGAATCCCCAAGCATGCTCTGATCACCATCTTCTGCTCTCAGATCAATTCGTTTAGTCATCTCGCTTGAATAATTCTTCAGCCTCTTCAGATCCTTCAGTCCACTGACCCTATCAACTTCCCATTATTCGTGACTCTTCATGTTGTGGTACCTCCTTATTCAATTTAGATTTCAAGCCTCCTCAATCCATCTGCTGAATTCTTCTTCTTCATAGCTTACAGGTAAACCCCCAAAGGGGATGACTGTAGTTCACATCATACTCTGTGATTGCCTCTGAAGTTAATCTCGGGCAGACAAAAATTCACATTCTTACCCACTGGTCTGAATTTAAACATAGTTGCCAAAACCATGGCAGACTGGCAAGGGAAAAAAAGTAAAGACATAGAGATACAGAAATCTTTTTAAAAATATATATTACTAGGTAAAAAGAAATCCAACACAACAATGACAAGGTCAGAGACTTAGAGAAGCATGATATTTAAATGTCCCAGAAGAGAGTTTTTCAGAATGGAAGGATTGACAAAATGATCAAATTCTGGAAAAAAAGAGAGAGAGAGAAATGGAGACCTATGTTTACACAAAACTCTGCACATTAAATTCTTACAGGAGTTCTAGTCATAACTGCCAGAAATTGGAGACATCTAAGTGCCCTTCAAGGGGTAAATGCTCACACAGTGGGGTTTGTAGACAATGAGCCCTACTGAGTGCTGGCAGGGACCAGCTATGCAAGCACACAAGGACGGGGTGGGGGGGGGCGGGTCTCAAAGGCATCATGCTGAACACAGGAAGCCAGTCTTGACAGTCCCTCCTATACTGTTCTCCTGCAGCAAAGTCAAAAAGACAGCTGCAGGAATGGACAGCAGAACCACGGTGCCAGGAGAGAGGGGCCCAGCAGGGACTGATTAGGAGGGAGAGTGCCAGGAATGTGAGGCGAGGAAGCCTTCTGAATCTGGGGCGGCAGGCCCACTAATTTACCCATGGGTTAGATTCAACTGCATGTCAAAAAAAACCCCCAAAACACAACAATGTCAAACTGTAAGGCCATTAAAAAAAATCGTGCTGAGAAAATGCATTCATTAAGGGTAAGACTTCATTATTCAGAACTTTAAGGAAATAGTGCAAAAGGTTTAGGAGAATCTAGGACTGATGAAATATAACTTCCAATTATCTGTAATGTCTTTAAAAACTCTTTTTAAAGGATTTATATTTTAATTGCAAAGAAGGATAAAAAAATGTAGTAATTTTTTTAAACCAAAAAAAAAAAAATACACATAATAAGTCAGGGTATATTCCAAGTGACACGTATCTGGAGAGCAGCTAGGGTCCTGGGGCCCCTCAATCCTCAGGCCTGTGGGTCAGAGCAGCTCTTATTCCTGCTCTCCAGACCCCACTTCTATTATCCTGCCATCTCCCCCATGTAACTCGAGAGCAGTGAAATGATTCATACATTGGAGCCTTATGAAAGTCAGTTCTTATTTCACAGTATTCTGAGACACTTCTTATCTTCCTTCCTATCTTTTTCAAAAGGCTTTCTTTCCTCCTAAGAAGCTTTTTCTCAAAACCAGATTTATTCCTGAAAGAATCCCTCTTCTCATTACTGATCTCATCTTAGCTGGCAAACTTCTGTTCTTTCCTTTGGCATGAAGAAGAGCTGAATCCATCTCAGACAATATTCTGGACACGGCAGCCTGGGATCTTGGCATCCCATGGCATTTACCCTTGGTAAATGATATACAGCCTCCAAACATCCCAGGCTTTGGGGTTCACTAACTGAGATGATGGTCAAGGATTTAGAACATTTAGGAGAAAAAAATAAATCTCAAAATGTTTGGGAACTGAATCATTTTTTTAAAAGACAAAGAATATATAATTTAATTCAAAGTAGAATTCGGCAAAGAAGGATTTTGAGTAAGTAAGGTTATATGTATAAAGAGACAGCAGACTTTCTGTTTTCAACTGGAATATTTGAAATAAAGGGTTTCTGCATTCTACCATGGAGAATATAATCTGTCCTTGGGGCCAATTCCTGGACTTGTTTTGGCTTTTCTGCAAAAGACCACTATAGAGGGTGCTTTTAAGCTATAGTGATTAAGGCAAGTCCCTATATATTGCTTTTTCAAACGCCCCAAATGGAGGCAAAGTTACAAATAAATACATTTCAGACTGAACTAGTTCTACTCACAATAGTGACTCTAATACATAAACAGTAAAATTTTCAGTTCCTTATGACAGTATAAACGGATTTGTCTTATTTCTCTACCTGTCCCATACACATGTTCTGGTGACCTGATTGGCTTTCCTTCCCCAGATGGTTCAGAGACCCAATTTCCTTGGATCTTAGGACTTCACTAACCCCTGGGTTTTCAGTTCTCTCCTCCCAGCCAACAGAAGGAAAAGGCAGAGAGGAGAAGCCATGCTTCCTGCTACACTGGTCCAGAAGGGACTTGGAACCTGTCTACTCACATGGCATGGACTTCACCCTGAATTTGTCCCGTTCCCATCTACGTGGGGCCTGGGCAGTGTAGCCTCTGGCTCACAGATAAGTAACCATACGGCTGCACCACAAACGTTGTTCTTTTAGAGGTAGGCGCCATTGTGCAGTGCACCCCTTGGACATCTGTACAGGGCGACCCTGTGTTGTATCCAGTCTTTAGAAGTTAGGTTTCTTTCTACAAAACTGGGTATTTATTACCAAAGGGAAAAAATGGGTTAATCCCAAGTGAGTTGCACCTCAGAGGAGAGGAGAGAGAAATCCTTCTCCCTCTGGGACCAGGGAAGCACAGGGGCCTAGACTCTGGGACGGTGAGACATTTTAGAGATCCACTGAGACGGGGTAGACGGGCCTTCCACACCTGGAGGCAGCATGCACTAGGCAAGGATTCTGAGATCAGGCGAGACCTGGCAGTTACAAGCAGCTTCTGGAAGGAGGTATTGGTCGCTTAGTCGTGTCTGACTCTGTGATTCCATGAACTGTAGCCAGCAGGCTCTTCTGTTGGTTATTTTTCCTGTATTACTTCTATTATCTCTAATAATTTGGTCAAGTCTTGTAAAAGCTAGAAATTCTTCTTTTGGCTATGAGGTGAGAAAATTGGGAAGATGGCACAAGTTGGGGTCATCGGAGCTGGTCACCAGCAAAAACACGACGATGCCCAGAGAAGCAGCAGTTACTATATCAGGGCAGAGGCCGCAGCACGATGGCAAGACGAGACGTCTGGAGCGGAAGGACCCGATGCGTCCGTTCGTGGATGTGCCAGTGGCAGAGCCTGGAAAACTGGGACACTGATTCCACCAAGCCCACAAGAAGCTTGTGTTTGGGTGATTTAGAATAAAAATGAAACATGCTAATTCTATTGCCATGCGTAGGTGATCAGGATAAAACAGGGGTGCATACATATTATTTTTTAAATACTCTTAAACATGGTGAAATTTTTAAGTGACAACATACCATCATATGAGAGCTTTGTTCTGGGTGAAAAAGCAGAAAACAAGGTCCAAATACAGCGATTCCTCCATGTGTGTGCTGAGTCACTTCAGTCGTGTCTGACTCTCTGCGACTCTATGGACCGCACCCCTCCAGGCTCCTCTGTCCATGGGACTCTGGGTTGCCATGCCCTCCTCCAGCCGATCTTCCTGACCCAGGGATGGAGCCCGCGTCTCCTGCATCGGCAGGTGAGTCCTTTACCACTAGCACCACCTGGGAAGCCCTTATTCTCGTTACAGTTGAGAAGAGGAGCCGAGGCTCAGGCGGTGGTGATGAAGCATGCCCAGAGGGTGTCTGTACCTCCCGGGGGCAGATGGTGAGGAAGGGCGGGGGCCCTTGCAGACTTAACGTGGGCCTAACAGAGATGAGCAAACAAACATAGTAACCCTTGTCTTTCCTCCTAGGTCTCTGTACCTGGAATGTAAGTCCTGATCAGGGATTTCCCCAGAAAGGTCTGCCTTACTATGCTCCAAGCTCTGTTGATTCACTCGGGGAACCTAATTCTAAATCCCAAGAAGTGGATCCACACGACAATAGGGAAATGAGGACTTTTAGTTTCCAGTAGAGCTTACTCCCCATGATGCTGTTTCACAGGAAACTCAGCTCCATGCCCCATTTCTCAGGCTCCAAGGTCTTAGAACAATCGCGTCTTCCACAGGAGGACTCTGCCAACCAGGACAGCAGTCAGCAGTAAGACTGTGCCTTTATGGCAGAGAATGAAGTGATGGCTATGATCTATGGCGGGTATCTCTCAATACAGCCCAGGGGAGATTTCACTCGTGCTACAAAGTAAGAAATAACAGCAATAACAATCACCACTGTAATAGGACATTTTAGAAGGGCATTCTTTTAAAAACTTCTAAAATGCCACTGGGAGAGTTTTATTGCTGCGCCGAGTCAGAACTCAACCATGTTTAAAAGTGAGGGGCCAGGGTGGGATGGCGCTGGGCCCGGAAGCGCCACAGGTCAGCCCTGGCTCTTGCAGCCTCTCTTTGTTGACAGTATCACCAACTGAGCTCACGGAAGCCCCAAGGAGACACAAGGCACAGCCTGAGCTACTCAAAACAATCATACAATAAAAGCGACTTTCCTTTTAAAACCAAAAAGCACTTTCTGTAATGAGAGGTTAAAACTAAGACACCAGTGGGTACTGCCAGCTTCTCTTTACTTCCTCCAATTTCCTGTTGCTCTGGGTAGGAATGAAAATTGGGTATCAAAGAGAAGAACTAGGGTTATTTTGCTGGATACCTATTCTCCTAAACATGAGGCTCCGAGGTCTTATGAGCAGGAGCAATTCTTCAGAAAGTATGGAAAGTTAGTTCTCAGAACGTCCTCCAAGCCTCAGCTTTTGCTCAACACATCGAATCACTAAAACATTCCTACCGAATGTTCCAGGACCCAAAATTGCAGCCAAACTACAAGATGGCTCTGTGGGGGGCACGCGTACCTGCAGGGGGGAAACAGAGGTATCTTGACTCCGACATAATCTGGGGTTTTCAGAGGTAAAAGCCTTAAAACTGTGTGAGCCACCTACAGAGAAAGCAGTTAGATCTAATTATAGCTCTTAATAGAGAGAATTGGCTGCTTTGAGAAAAGCAAGCATGTAGGTTAAGAGCACTGTAAATCTTGAGAGACTCATGCTATCACAGGCTTCTTAAGAGTGATGCCCTTGTGTAGTCCTTATTTAGATTTCTTACAACTATTCTTGTAGAGTCTTCTTGAAAGTGGATGGTTTACAAATTCCCAATGTATTTTCTGTATATCCCAACAGGCGCTTGGGTGACCTTTCTATCTTATAAAGGAGCAGATATTTAGAGTTTGAAATAAGGCAAACAATCCCCAAAGCTGTTATTACAAATCTTCATCTTTTCCCAGTGCTTGTATCTTCATATTATTAAAATAATGGCAATTTAGTGAAAAGCAAAGACATCACTTTGCTGACAAAGGCTTGCATAGGCAAAGCTATGGTATTTGTAGTAGTCATGTGTAGATGCTGGAGTTGGACCATAAAGAAAGCTGAGCACCAAAAAAATCAGTGCTTTCAAACTGTGGTGCTGGAGGCAACTCTTGAGAGTCTCTTGGACTATAGGGAGATCAATCCAGTTTATCCTAAAGGAAATCAACCCTGAATATGCCTTAATAGGACTGATGCTGAAGCTGAAGCTCCAGTACATTGGCCACCTGATGCAAACAGCCAACTCATTGGAAAAAACCTTGATGCTGGGAAAGATTGAAGACAAAAGGAGAAAGGGAAGCAGAGGATGAGGTGGTTGGACGGCTTCACCAATTCAGTGGACATGAACCTGGGCAAACTCCAAGAGACAGTGAAGGACAGGGAAGCCTGGCATTCAGCAGGCCAAAGGGTTGCAAAGAGTTGGACACGCCTTAGTGACTGAACAACAATTTAGTGAAATTGGTCATCTGTTAAAGGCTCTAGAGAACATATCTCATGAGAGATACCAACAATTTATTTTAAATGTGCTTAATAAAGAATTACTTCTATATTCCCCTTTTATAGTGTTAAATCAAAACCTGCTTTCAGTAAGTTCAATCAAGCAAAAGTAGAGCGAGTCCCAGTCATCAGGATTTTATGAGTTACTGGAAAGTAGAGCTCATATGAGATTGTATTATATGAACGCATCAATGATTGATTCAGCTAGTTAAAGCACAGAACTTATGAGATTTGGTCACTGGTTTATAACCCCATGTCATCCACTTGGCTTTGTTCTCATTAGGAAGCAAAATTTGCATAGATCAGTGGTCCCCAAACTTTTTGGCATCAGAGACCATGTTTGTGGAAGATAGTTTTTCCATGGACCCAGGGTGGGCAGAAGTGGGGGGTGGTTTGGGGATGATTCTCATAATGAGCCTGCAGCCTGCAGCCCGCATCCCTTGCAAGCACAGTTCACAGCAGAGTTCATGCTGCTCTGAGAATCTAATCCCACCGCTGATCTGACAGGAGGTCAGGGGGTCATAAGAGTGATGGGGGGGGGGCGGTAAATACCATCCGTATCACCTCTTTCTGTGTGGTCCAGTTCTGAACAGACCACAGACCAGTACCTGCCCATGGTCTGGGAGCTGGGGACTCCAGCCATAGACGGAGTATGTGGATAATAGAGGACATGGTTTAAAAGATCCTGGGCTTAAACCTCATATACTGTCTGCATCCTCACATTATCTGTGTTCATGAGGAAGAATGGGGGGTTTACTGTGTGTGTGACCATGGGCAAGTTGCTGATCTTACCTGAATGCCCGTTTCCATTTGTGAAACACATACTACCATCATCAGGCTCTATGAGGACCAAATACCAAAAGGTCTTTAACATACAGAGCTTGGGGTTCAGCAATAATAACTCAGCCAAAGTATGATTAGGGTCATGAACATGACTGACCACGGTCACAAGGCAAGTAAGAAATACTGGTTTGGAGTTTCAAAGGGGCCAGGTGGGTCTTATGATTCTCCTACTGTGCTGATTCTAAGACTTACTTGTGACACCTTGTGCTTTTCTCCTTGAAGAAAGAACCATGTGAGGTATTTAGGCATTGGTAAACTCTTCAGCACAGTGCTTGGCACAAAGAACACGATACATTATTTCTGAATACACAAACATTGAGTTGAAAGCTATACTCATCATGCAAGCTACTTGCATCCCAGCTAAGCCCAACACACTCCTGAGATGACTGTTGTAAATTGAGGGGCTTTCACTCTGCTCTCAGACGGAAAGTTCCAAACCTTGGAGACACCTGTGACACAACCCACTGTATTCATCCACCGTACAACTCACCCGATAACCCCCTCCCTATCACTGGCCCCACCATCAGACTGCTGGAAATCTTTTGGTGGCCACTGACTCAGTGGCTTCCCTACGTGGCCCTTCCCTCCAACCAGTCACTGCTCCCATTCGCCCCTTCCTACTTTACCACAACATGATGGTATTCTTCTAACTATCCTGGTCAGCTCTAATTCAGACTAGAAATGATAAAACATTATTCTTCAATCATCGCTGCAAGAACAACTATACTTTCTCAAAAATTTCAATAAAGTTCCACTTCTTTCTAAAGTGAAACCAACCCATCAGGATAGATCCAAAGCTAGGTTCAATATGGCAGCCGCCTTCCTTTACAAGACTCATTGCTTACTTGGGCCTTGCTTAGAGGGGCTTCCCCGACGGCCCCAGGGGTAAAGAATCTGCCTGTACTGCAGGAGACACAGGAGATGTGGGTTCAATTTCTGGGTTGGGATGATCTTCTGGAGGAGAAAATGGCAACCCACTCTTGTATTCTTGCCTGACAAATCCTATGGATAGAGGAGCCTGGTGGGTAACAGCCCAAAGGGTCAAAAGAGTCAGACACGACTGAGCGTAAGCATGGCCTTGACAGGACCTGAACCATCTTAAAAACTTGCTTTTTCTAAATCTTTCTTGGCTCACGCATTTCTCTGTACCTGGAACACGCGCTCCTCCATACCTTCACCCTTGAAATTATTTCCGTTTTTGCGTTCCTAGTGAAATGATGCTTTCTGCATGACACCTTTTGCAAATCAACTACTCACTGTTCTTAGAGATCTCTAATATGTGCCGTGAGGACATCACTGTCAATGTCTAACTTGCTACATTGTCTTAATCATTTTCAAATTATTATTTACAAGCATTAAAATGGTAGGAATATTGGTTAAATGTGTCTTATTATTTAAAACTCTGTTCATTTAATGCTGACATTGTTTTGTTCTGTCCTCAAAATTTAATGATGTGCTCATTACACCAAGTCTGATATGGTAAATTTGAAACAAATCCAAGTTATGAGGTAGAAACAGATGTTGTCTTGGAGATTTACATCTCACTCTATGTATTCTATACAGCACTTACTTGGTGCTTTATAAAAATCTTTTTATTGATTTTTCTTTCATTTGGTTGCCTTCATGAACAGGGGGAAAAAGTTTTAGTAAAAATATAGCTGAAAAGAATATGAGAGAAATGGTAATATAAACCCTCATGGTTAACAGGCACAGCAGGAAAATTCAAAATTAAATTCCAACCCTAGCTATTAAACACCTTGATCAAACCTCCCTCCAACATCACTGAGCCAGGCAATTTTTCTTTTTCCCCACTGATTCGGAGTCAGCAAGAGAGAGGTGAGTGGCTGGCAAAAGAAAATGAATACACTCTGTAATGCTGGTCTCGGGGAGCTGGAGCTTGCTAATTGTGGCCTGACCTGCTTGCACTCTGAGGATATTAATAATGTTGTGAGCCTGCAACACTACCTGGAGACCCGCATCCTCAATTTAGCTCCTGGGGTTAATGAGATCGCCCAGCTAATCTCTCATTACACTCTGCCCCAGCTGTAGTTAGCTGTGGTGCCTACTTGCGCCTCAATGAATATTTGTTAAGCAAATAAGGCGGCAGAGGATGAGATGGTTAGATACCATCACTGACTCAACGGACATGAACTTGAGCAAACTGAGAGGTAGTGGAGGACCGGGAAGCCTGGTGTGCTACAGTCCGTGGGGTCGCGAAGAGTCAGGCATGACTTAGTGACTGAAGAACAACAACAAGCACATAACTGAATAAATAATTGAGCGAATAAATAAATAAATACGGGAGCAGTGGGGACAAGGGACAGGGTCTCAGGGGAGGCTTTCTCAAGAGGCTGAGTACCAGAGGGCAAGCAAGAGCTACCCAGATACAGGTGCTTGGAAGGCCCTTGAAGGGCATTTAGGCAGCTTCACTGATGCAAACTGAATGAGCACAGCAAAGGGGCTGGAGAGCACGGGGTCAGGAGCAGGAAGGAGACCCGCTCAGCAGGCCTGAAGATTGCAGCGGAGACGGAGCAGGGCAGGTATGATGAGATACAGTGATAGGTGAGGAATCACACAGGACCAGACGGTTGGAGGGCATCACTGGCTCGATGGACACGAATTTCAGCAAGTTCTGGGAGCTGGTGATGGGCAAGGAGGCCCAGTGTGCTGCATTCCATGGGCGCTCGCAAAGAGTCAGATACGACTGAGTGACTGAATTGGACTGAACGGTCCCATATGTAGCAACAGATAAATGCAACGTGACATACAAAAATTATTCAGGGGACTAATATAGTCTTATTTTCACAGGGCCAAACCTTTATATATGCTTTTATAAGATGGGGAATCATTTTTATTATTACATCTCTTGCCTTTCTGGTTCAAGCTTCACACTCCCCCCGACCCCATATCTCAGTTTTTGAGACTGCAATTAAATTTGGAACAACAGAAGAAAACACTCCACTGGACCTATTTTCTGGTCAAGTTTCCACACGATACAATGTTTGGAGAATTGATTGAAAATCTGTTATTGTTCTTGAAGGAGGGAGCATTCAGCATGCAGTAGTGCTAGCTACCCCGGAAATGTATTTGGGGGCAACCTCCCTCCTCCAGGACAACTGAAGCAGAAAACAGCATGATCCCGACAGTCCAGTTGACGGCAGACGATTCTCTGTTTAGAGGATTCCCGGTCTGTCCACTTTTCTTCTCTACAGGGATGTTTGTCATTATCACTGTCCTGAACCTTTGACCCAGGAAGAGGATAAACAGCTGCTAGCAGGGCCAATGGTGTGGCGGCTCATCATCTCTTCTTGTTGAGGCTGAAATTAACACATTCTAAGTTCATTCCTACCTGCAGCATCCTAGAGCCCCAAAGCCCGAGTCTCTTACTTAAATTTATAAGCGAGGAACACAACAAAGCGCCGTGCCGAAAGGGCAGCGGATGCCCCATGAGTCTTCTCCCTGATCATCCCTCCTGCTCAGCTTCTCTTCTTCCTTTCCAGTTGTGCTATCACCCTGTGTATGCATACGTTAAGTCTCCTTCTTCAGAATCCAAAGGTCTAAACCAGGATTTCCTGTGAAGGATTATTATCTCCATTTAGGCTCACTTTCTTTCTATAAGAGAAGTATCTTTCACTGATGATGGAGAACACAATAGTTTTATGATTAGATTAACAAAGAAATGCAATTTAAAATGATAAATAGATTTAGATACTATATGTCAGTTCTTTACTTTTGCTTCTATACCACATTTTGGTTTAGAGAGTACATTTACCCCTTTATTATAACTTATGGTATTCATGGCATAAGAAATGTCTTCTCATTTTACAGGCAAAGATTTTCTCATCTATTCTATCTTCAAGAAAATCAAGAACAGATTTTTGACTACTGAATTCCGAAAGACTGAATGTACAAAACAAAACAATCTAGAGCAAAAGCAAGTTTTCCACAGTACAGCCAAACTCCTATAATTGACACTTTAAACTCTCTTATATATGACTCTTTTCCAGTTAAAAGGAGTCTGGAAAATTAAAATACTGCAAAGGAATCACAATGAGCAATGAGACTGTTTGGGTACAGTGAGTCCTCTGAACCACAAAAGTATTTTACTTGAAAAAAAAATTGATGCTCTTGAAACTGAGTCAGGATATAAGGTAGAGAGGAAATGAGTTACAGGTTTTAAAAATCATGACTGCGCTGCAGCCAATACTATTTATTCGCTGCTTCTGCAGACCGCGTCACATTTTCATGATGATACTTCATCTCCATTGTTTGAGTGTGTGCTTCACAGCAGCTTTCCAAGATGGGTATAGTCTTCATCAGGCGGATGAGGAAATAGAAGCACATGCCTTGTAATCCGCACAGTAGTCCTTGTTCCTCTGAAAGTGCTGTGGTTCAAGGAGGTGATGCATGTAGTTAGGAAGTGAGTGGCCTCAAGGCTAAAGTTGTTGAAGTCTTTGCTGACAGCGGGACATCAGCATCTTTTGAAATCAGGCAAAGCAGTGTGGATAGATGGAACTTTCGCAAAATAATCGGGTGATTTTTTAGAAAGTTTTCACGTTTCTGGATCCATAGTTAAAACATGGTTTAACTGGATGAGAATTTGGGAGATCCCTCTCACTACCCCCCTGGCTTCCCTGGTGGCTCAGCCGGTAAAGCGTCTGCCTGCAATGCAGGAGACCTGGGTTCAATCCCTGGGTCGGGAAGATCCCCTGGAGAAGGAAATGGCAACCCACTCCAATATTCTTGCCTGGAAAATCCCGTGGATGGAGGAGCCTAATAGGCTACAGTCCATGGGATCGCAAAGAGTCAGACACGACTGAGTGACTTCACTTCACTTCTCATTCCCCTCACCTTGGAACAATTTTAAGAGCACTGTGGCAACTGAGGCCCAATCTATATTGAAGATTCTATACTTGTGGCTATTTCATAACTTGCATAGGAAGGAGGGTCTACTGCAGTGACTGGGGAAAATGTCTACAACAGTTCAGATTATAATCTATAGCGAATCATAGGCTGAAGTCAAGGGCAACGAGGCCGGAAACTCTATGACTGTCCGCCTGCAGAGTCCCTTACTGGAGACTGGCAGCTGGCCATGCAGCAGCCCTCGCCGCCTGCAGGCCAGGCCAGCGTGCGTGGCCTTCAACCGGCAGGCGTGTCAGTGCGGCCTCAGTGATAAATGTGAACAGGGAGCCCCTGGTGAGTCAGCCACAGATCTCCCAGGTTCCGCTGCAAATGAGAAACGTCTGAAAAAGTCTGCATAAATATATTTCCCATTGCCCAAAAATGAGGCCAGAGGGAGACACCGTTCAGTGCCTCCTCTGATTAGAATCACAGAATGGTGTTATATGACTTTATATGTCATTATATGTCATTATGCTCTCCCCCGATAACTGCAACTCAGGTCACTCTAGGGGAGCCTTGGGGAAAACCAAAAATAAGAGTCTTGTGCTTTTGTCAAATATTTACTTAGAAAGGTTCTTTGTAAGAGTCTTCGTAACTAACTACTTCCTGGAGAAAACTGTCCTTTTGCCATCACAGCTGGGATCTGATGGGTCTCCCCATAAATGTTCTGACTTTTCAATAAAGAAACCCAACCAACAGAGAACTGTGTTTTTCACTAGAAAGTAGGATTAAAGATGATATTTATTATCTTATTTATGTATTTCCATATGCCATCATAGCATG
Organism: Procapra przewalskii; assembly: GCA_006410515.1. NCBI lineage: Eukaryota > Metazoa > Chordata > Mammalia > Artiodactyla > Bovidae > Procapra > Procapra przewalskii. The sequence goes on along the minus strand of SJYF01000247.1, from coordinate 1,948,473 downwards.
TGCTACCCTAACAAACAAAAAATTATTCCTTAATGCCTTGCCCCTCTCATCAGCCTTTCCATGACATCACCTGCTTACCTTCAGCCAAGTCAGAATCAATAACTATTTCCTGAACATACTTTGTCCATTTTTCTAATCGTTTATTCTTTCTTTCCAGTTATCTCCAAATATACCTTTATGACATGTTATTTTCCTGGCACTGTACTCTGTGTGTATTGCGGGATTGAATACGATAGGGAAGTAATATACTAAAAAATATAGACACAATATTTTAGGTGCATTCAGAAGAAGAAACAATTGAAAGGTGAAGCTATGAAGAAAGTCTTTCTGGAATGAGATTGGAAATAGATGGGACTTTAACTTGTTGAAATGGAAGTAAAAGTAGGTCCAGTCAGAAGGAGCTGCGGAGGCAGGATGAGGCGCTCTGAGATGAGAAGCATCGGTCCAGATTCTGCTGTCACTGGGTGCATGAACAAATTGGAGACAGAAATAATACGGAATAAATTTAATAATAAAAGTCAAAAGAAAATTCAGATAAGCAGCTCAAGGAACAGAGACGGAACAAATCTGATGAATTCAGAGAGAAGAAATGTTCCCCATCGCCAGTAGTTACACTGAAGATCAATGAAATAAGGCCGAGGGGGATAGATATAGGTGAGAAAAAACATCAGCTCAGTTCAGCCTGCCACAGCTCTGTTCCTTGAGCGAATGAATTCTGGTCTGAATTGTCTCAGGTCCCGATACTCACATAAGAGGATATTTCAAAAGTTCAGCGAAAAGACACCTTCGATTTTTCTGACAAGGTCCACATTTTAAGTCTCTCATTCTACCATCCCATTACTAACTTACGTTGTTTTTTTTTTGGTCTGTTATACAGAAACAATGGCATTCAGATATATGATTACAGTCAATGGTGAGGATCTCATTTAAACAGAGAGGACGACATAAAAACGAACATATTGTCTTAAAGCACACACTGGACGGTGAGGGCTTTCTTTACTGCATTTGGTAAATTCATCTTGGCCACAGGAAATATTTAGTAACTTCATGCACTTAAACATAAGTAGGTATGACGGCAAAAGAAGGCAATTTTCCTCCAAGTAGTTAGCTGAGAAGACTCTGAGAAGGGACCTTTTGACCCTCCTGCTGCTGCTGCTGCTTTCGATGCTTCAGGTCAAGGCTGCAAAACCCAGGCCTGCCGGGGAGAGAGGGACTGGCTGGGTAATGGGGCCGGCAGCCAGCCGGGTCGGCACATCAAGTGGTGAATCAGAGCAAGCAGCTCAGTCACGTGAAAATTCTTTTCTGAATATTGCTTTCTTTCCATTACAGAGGGCAAATTTGTCTACCTCTATTTCAGGGCAATATATAGAGAGCAGGCTTCTCCTTTGACTAGGGAAAATGGAATAAAAAGAGTTTCGTATAAAATCGATTACACATCCAAAATAATTGTATCTTTGGGAAGAGAATGGTTTAGACTCACTGGTGTGTGTGTGTGCGCATGTGTACGTGTGTGTACATGTGCATGCATGAGTGTGTGTGCGTGTACTGCATTTGTACTTGTCCTTCAGTATACGTGGGGAGCTGGTTGAAGAGAGAGTTGGTTCCAGGGCAGGTGTGGTTTCAAAAACCTACAGATGCTCAAGTTCCATGACAAACCCCCTGTTTCTATAGTTCCGCATGTGAGGATACACACACACACACACACACACACACACACACACAGAAGGGAGAGAGAGAGAGAGAGAGAGAGAGATTCTCTGAAGAACCTGGACTAGCAGACTCATACAGTTAATAAAAGCTTGACTAGGATTCCATGTTGAAAGCACATCCCCTCCCAAAAATGCTGACAGCACTTCCTGGATTCTAGTCTGAGCATCGGGGAACTTCAGTGGCGGGGGGAGCCCTTGGGGGGTAGCAGGCCTCACTTTGCTGCAGGCAGGAGACATCAGAGGAGAGAGGCTGGGTCCCGCAAAAGCCCAGACCAAGACACTATTCCTACATTCTGACTGCTCTTAGTCAGATGCTAAATACAATTTCCAGCAGCTTCTTTTGCTATTAATTTTGTGATTGATTTTATAACCTTCTAGGGAATAATATGAGTTATATTCAGTTTCTCTCTGAGGAGTGTAATTTTGGTTTTGTTCTTTTTTTTTTTTTTTGCCTTTAGAGACTAAACTCCTTTATTTCATTTTGCAGAGCATTATTTGTGCTGGTTCTTAAAGAATTTCAGTGGTTTAACAGAAACTTCACTGTGCTCTGACTAAATATGGGGCAAAAGTTTCAGTGGCTTTTCCACTACTTGGAAAAAAAATTAAAAAGGTAACAGAAGACAAATGTTGGATGGATTGTTCATTGTTAAGGCAATTAACATATCTACTATACACACTGAAAAATCATTTCTACAAAATAACCACAGTTGCAAATGCCTAATCTTTACAAATACAGACACGCAGTCTACATTTATACTGACATTTTGCTCACAATTTATATTTACTAAATCATTCCTGACTGTAGAATTTATTGTCATATTTTCGTCTTTACTTTGGTGCTTAAAACACGGTGCCGTTTTTATGTGTGTACACTGGAGATTCGGGCAAGGACAATGGTAGGATAGACATAAACAGTCACGTGTAAGTGACATGAAGTGGGAGTCAGGGTGGTCTGTCAGGTTCTGTGTATTTGCTGAGGTTGAGAAGACCAAATAAAGCTTTCATTTCACACAGGTATAACTTCAAGAAGATAAAGGATTTTCTATGGAACTGAAACATAAAACTCATCACTTGTGACATATGTGTGAACAACAGTATTTAACCAATTTAACTCTGAGTCACCAAGGACCAGTTGAGCAAGTGAGAGTTTCAGGGACTGATCCCCGGTGGACAGACCACGCCTAGAGGATTCCTGGCCTCAGCAAATCCTCTGGACCCACCATCAGTGTCTTGTTTACACAGCCCAAGTTGTCCACTGCAAATTCTTCTGTGTTCTCGCCCTCTCTCCTCCCACGCTGTCTGTTACTTAGAGTGGAAGCCTGTCTTTCACATATTCTAAAGCACCTCCCACTCTGACAAATAAACTGTATTCTGGAGACTGAGTGAATTCTATTTGATGACAGAAGTGCAGGAACATGCTATGAAATCATTTTGACAGGGGTTAAAAATATTTCTTTCTACAGTTTTACTACATTCTTATATCTCAAATGATTTTAAAAAATCTAACCTTTTAATTTAAAAGCCAGATTTTTATGTAGTTATCACAAAAATCAGTAGAGTTCTTTTCAAAGAAAGATGTAGCAGGTCTATAATTTGCACATATAAAACGTAGCATGATTGCAGGTGGTTTGGATGAAAGCCCTTTCTAAGCTTTCGGGACATGGGATGACTCTCACCGGCTGAAAAAAGTAGGCCCGTTTTCCTCCCTAAATGCACGTGTTACACTGACCAGAGGAAATACTGCCTCTGTGATAACACATTTCTATGCACATGTGCAAAGTCACTTCAGTCACGTCCGACTCTTTGTGACCCCACGGACTACAGTTCACCAGGCTCCTTTGTCCATGGGACTCTGAAGGCAAGTATACTGGAGTGGGTAGCCATTACCTTCTCCAGAGGATCTTCCAGACCCAGGGATGGAACTCGCAGCTCTTATGTCTCCTGCACTGCAGGTGGATCCTTTACCAATAGTGACACCTGGGAAGCCCACACATCTCTATACATACTTTGTAAAAGAGGGAACATATCATAAGTACCAGGAGAGACCAGAAGGCCATCTTCAATGAACAGTTCATAAAACTACATGAAAACAACAGAAGGGGAAAGCCTAGAGATCTCTTCAGGAAAATAGGGAACATCAAGGGAGCATTTCACCCAAAGATGGACACAATAAAGGCCAGAAATGACAGAGCCCAGTGCATGCTAAAGAGATCAAGCAGAGATGGAAAGAATACATGTTCAAAAAAAGATCTTAATGAGCCAGATTACTAAGATGATATGGTCAGACAGCCAGAGCCAGACATTCGGGAGCATGAAATCAAATAGGCCTTAGGAATCATCACTGTTAATAAACTAGTGGATGCGATGGAATTCCAGCAGAGCTACTCAAAACCCTAGATGATGATGCCCTCAAGGTGTTGCATTCAATATGTCAGCAAATCTGGAAGACCCAGCAGTGGCCATAGGACCGGAAAAGGTCAATTGTCACCCCAATTCCCAAGAAGACTAGTACTAAAGCATGTTCTAACCCTCAGACAGTTGTGCTCATCTCCCACGCTAGTAAGGTCACGCTTAAAATCTTACATGCTAGGCTTCAGCATTATGTGAACCAAGAATGTAAAGTTGTCCAAACTGGGTTTAGAAAAGGCAGAGGAACCAAGGATTAAAGTGCCAACATTTGCTGGATCATAGAGAAAGCAACAGAATTCCAGAAAAACATCTAAGTCTGTTTCACTGACTGGGCTAAAGCCTTTGACTGTGTGGATCATAACAAACTGTGGAAAGCTCTGAAAGAGACAGGAATACCAGACCATCTTACCTGTCTCCTGAGAAACATCTATGTGAGTCAAGAAGCAACAGATAGGACCCTGCATGGAACAATTGGTTGGTTCAAGATAGAGAAAGGGGTACAGCAGGGCTGGCTTCGGTCACCCTGTTTGTTTAATGGATATACTGAGCATAGCAGGAGAATTGTTGGGCTGGATGAGTTATAAGCTGGAATCAAGACAGGCGGGAGAAACATCAGCCAACTCAGATATGTGAATGATACCATTCTAATGGCAGAAAGTGAAGAGGAACTAAAGAGCCTCTTGAGGAGGGTGAAAGAGGAGAGTAAAAGAGCTGGCTTAAAACTAAATATTAAATAAGACTAAGATCATGGCATCTGGCCCCATTACTGCATGGCAAATAGAAGGGGAAATGGTGGACAGATTTTCTCTTTCTAGACTCTAAATCACAGCAGATGCTGACTGCAGCCATGAAATCAGAAGATGATTCCTTCTCGGCAAGAAAGCTATGACAAACCTAGACAGTATGTTGAAAAGCAGAGACATTATTTTGCCAACAAAGGTCTGTATAGTCAGGCGATGGCTGTCCCAGTGGTCATATATGGTTGTGAGAGCTGGACCATGAAGAAGGCAGAGTGCCAAAGAATTGATGCCTTCGAACTATGGTGCTGGAGAAGAATCCTAAAAGTCCCTTGGACTGCAAGGAGATCAAACCAGTCAATCTTAAGGGAAATTACCCCTGAATATTCACTGGAAGAACCGATGTTGAATGAAGCTGAAGCTCTAGTAATTTGGTCGTCTGATATGAACAGTCGACTCATGGGAAAAGTCCCTAGTGATGGGAAAGATTGAGGGCAGAAGGAGAAGAGGGCATCAGAGGATGAGACAGCTGGATGGAATCACTGATGCAATGAACATGAACTTGGGCAAATCTTGGGAGATGGTGAGGGACAGGGAGGCCTGGTGCACCGCAGTCCATGGGGTCACAAAGAGTCAGACACGACTGGGCCACTGAACAACAGCAATCATAATTACATGGTAAGTGAATTAGTTAAAGTATGAATCAATGACTTAATGGCTTTTCTCATGGTTATATATGCAAATATTGACTGGGCAATATTGAGATATTCAGATAATTTTTTTCTGTACAGTAACAATATAGATCAATAGTATCATAAGGAGCTATTTTCAGTGAAGAAATCAGTTCAGTCCATTTCAGTTGCTCAGTTGGGTCCGACTCTTTGCAACCCCATGAACTGTAGCATGTCAGGCCTCCCTGTCCATCACCAACTCCCAGCGTTTACTCAAACTTATATCCATTGAGTCAGTGATGCCATCCAACCATCTCATCCTCTGTCGTCCCCTTCTCTTCCTGCCTTCAATCTTTCCCAGCATCAGGGTCTTTTCCAGTGAGTCAGTTCTTTGCATCAGGTGGCCAAAGGACTGGAGTTTCAGCTTCAACATTAGTCCTTCCAAAGAATATTCAGGACTGTTTTCCTTTGGGATGGACTGGTTGGATCTCCTTGCAGTCCAAGGGACTCTCAAGAGTCTTCTCAAACATCGCAGTTCAAAAGCATCAATTCTTTGGCACTCAGCTTTCTTTATATTCCAACTCTCACATCCATACATGACTACTGCAAAAACCATAGCCTTGACTAGATGGACCTTTGTTGGCAAAGTAATGTCTCTGCTTTTTAACATGCTGTCTAAGTCGGTCATAACTTTTCTTCCAAGGAGCAAGTGTCTTTTAATTTCATGGCTGCAGTCACCATCTACCAATAATATTTTACAAATATTCATGCAGCAGGAAAATCACATACTTGAAAGCAAATTTTATTGAACTCTAGTTGACTTACAATATGAAATTCATTTCAGGTGTCCCACATAGTGATTTGATATTTTGTAGGCTGTACACCCATTATGAAATAACTAAGTCACAGGGATGTAATGTACAGCAGAGGAAACAGAGTCAGTGATAGAGTAACTTGGTGTGGTGTGCAATCTATAAATACCTACATATGAAAACACACTTTCTGAAATGGCACCCCACTCCAGTGTTCTTGCCTGGAGAATCCCAGGGACGGGGGAACCTGCTGGGCTGCTGTCTATGGGGTCGCAGAGTCAGACACGACTGAAGCGACTTAGCAGCAGTAGCAGCAGTACCTCAAGAGACTATTTTGCTTGTGCCATTTTCTGAAGCAGCCAGAAGATGAGAGGAGACAGGTACGGGCAGCCCTAGGGAAGAAGCCAGGACCTGTTACCTGCAGGCCTGTCCCATCCCACCTGGGCTGCCTGAGAGACGAGGAGGAGGAGTCGGGAGTGACACCGCCCGGGTCCACAGGCGGGAACTGCAGCGAGCCTGGGATCACGTGACAGAGGGATTCGTGACTACCCACAATCATAATTCACACGAACACAGTCACCCCCTGCGGCTGTGTGTCAGGTTTTACTTTTTTCGTTTTTTATTTTTATAGTATCTATCGTGAAAAATGTTAGTCGCTCAGTCCGACTCTTTGCAACCCCGTGGACTGTAGCTGACCAGGCTATTCTGTCCATGAAATTCTCCAGGCAAGAATATTGGAGTGGGGTTCCCATCTCCAGGGGATCTTCCCAACCCAGGGATCAAACCCAGGTCTTCCGCATTGCAGGTGGATTCTCTACCAGCTGAGCCACGGGGGGGCCCTGAAACAAGGCTGAGATCCCTTCCTGCATCTACAGAAAAGGAAGTGGTCACCCCAGGAGTCGTGTTTTCTCCGCCATTTCTCTTTCTGAGCTGCTGTGCCAGCTGGGCATCTCACCTCTCGCAAGAGGTTCCCTGTCCACTGCATATCACCCAACCCTGGACAACGCCTCTCTGCTGTCCATGTACTTGAAATCTACTCTTCTCAACTGTAAGGTAACATTGCTGGTGCAGGGAAATAAAGGAAGAGCAGCAGACAGGCAGTATGGAAATGCAAACAATAACGATTTGCTTCAAGTCGGTAGGAAATGAAGGATTTTCCCACAGACAGCACTGGAATAGATTAAAAAAAAAAACAGAGTTTAATTCCTATCTCGATTTCTTCTTGAAAAATGAAGTGATTGTAGAAGAGACAAAATTCTAAATGTGGGGAAAAAAAATCAAAGCCCTGGAAGTATTAAAAGAAACAATGGTTGAGTTTTCTAGTTTGGTGATAGCGCAACCCTTTCTCAGGTGCACTAAGACAAGAAGCCACACAGAAGTAGATGAAAGTATCTGACTGCCAAGAAAAGTTTTTAAAAATTTCTGTGGCAATAAAACAAAGAAACGAAACCCCCCAAATACCTTCTGGTAGTCTGCTACACTGCAGGTTGGCAAAAATGCCCATACCTTGCAGAACGCTGCCCTAGCTTGGCTCCCTCCTCTTGACTCCGGGCAGGGTATGTGACCTGTTCTAACCAACAGGATGTGAAGGACATTTAAGACCAGAGCTTCTGCCTTTGCACTTTGGGACACTCCTGGCTGCCGAGCTAGACATCTGGCTACTTTGCAGGAAACACTGGATTAAGAGGTCACATGGGGGGCCCTGTGGGAAGGAGAGCCCCTTATGTCTATTTTGTGGAAAACACCCAGCTGGCCCGAGGGCTAAGGCCCCAGAACTAGGACCCTGGTCCTGCCAGTGCAGCCAGCCGCCAGCCTCCCCGGCCTCACAGCTGAGAGCTGGATATCTGGATGAAAAAGACCGGAGAGCAGCCTTGACAGGCATCACGCAGAGTCACACCGTTCTCCCCAGGCCCCATCCAGAGTCATGAGCCTCGGAATCCTGAGAAGTAAAATTAGTTTTCTGAGAGACACGGGATTATTTGTTACAAAGCACTCAGTAACTTGGACCCTCCACAGTCAAACAGCAAACGGGGAAGAGAACAAGCGACATGTGCTGCAAGGGACTAGTCTCTCAATATACACAAAAAGCTTAAAGTCAGTTAAAAAAATGACAAATAACTCAGTACAGAAATAAACAAAAGGACTGAAGAAGTAATTCAAAGGACCAAAATCTAAATGGTCAATAGTCTTTAGAGAGACGTTCATTCTAATTTTTTAAAAAAATGAAATGGAATTATATTATTTGCCTATTGGAGTGGAACATATTTAAAAGCTTAGCAACAAAGTGGAGATCATACGGAGCTACTACTGGCATGTGCTACCTGCTGGAAGCAATTTATAATGTTTATAAAAATGCAGCTTATATATTATTTGAGACAGCAATGCAATCTCTACAAGATGCTTTAGAAAACATTTTACTCAAGGATGCAAAGACATACAAGGTCCTATGAACCGAATGGATGTCTGTCTTCCCAAAGAGGACGCCCTCACCTCCACCGTGATGGCACTTGGATGGCGGGCCTTTGGGAGGCGATCATTAGATGAAGTCGTGATGGCGGACTCCTGTGATGGCAGGAGTGTCTTTTCAAGAAGAGGAAGTGAAACCTGAGCATCGCCTTTCTCTCTCTCTCTGCCACGAGAGGACAAAGAGAGAAGGTGGCCCTTTGCAACAAATTCCTGAGGGAACTTTCAACAGAATTGCAGCCGGCACCTTGACCTTGGACTTCACAGCCTCTGTAACTGTGACGAATGCATTTCTGTTGTTCAGGACACCCAGTTCATGGTATTTTATTAGGGAAACAAGAGCAGACTAAGGTAAGAACAGAGATGTTCTTACCTTAAGAACATTAAGCACCATTTACCATATCTTAAATGTTGGGCAGTTTCACACATCCATTCACAAGTACCTCATTTAAAAAATTACAGGACAGATATACAATACATTACTGCATAGCTATTTACGATAAGGCAGAATGTTATATACTGACTTAGGAGGGAATCTAGGTGCTAACAATGTGAAAGAAACATCAAGTTGCAGATCAGAATAGACTGTGGGATACTGTTTGTCAACATTTATGAAAAAAATACAAGCAGACACATATTGGACATTTGCCTACACGGATACTTATTTAACATCTCAAAGTGGACAAGAGAAACTATAGAGCTCTGAGGTTTGGAAGTACTGAGCTGGCAACATGGTGCGAGAAGAAATAGAGACTAACTTTTCACTGTTAACACCCACCTATACATGTTAGCTGGTAGCATGTCATTTTTATTAAAAATTAAAGAAAATAGTGAAATCTCCCAAGGCCTTTGTGCAAAGAGCTCCACCATCCCCCAAGGTCAGAACACAGGAGCATTGCTGTCTTCATCTGTACTCTGGGCTCATACACGTACAGAGGGCTGTGCTGGGTGACATGAAAACACCATCCCTCTCTCACCCATCAGCTGGAGCAGCATCAGCCCATGAGATGCTGATGTTTCCTACCCCAGATTTTATCTTACTATCCCAGAGTTGGCCACTACTGAAGCGACTTAGCCGGCTCGCACAGTTGTTAATGAAGGGCTTCCCAGGTGATGCTAGTGGTAAAGAATCCGCCTGCCCATGCAAGAGACACAGGAGACCTGCGTTAAACTGCTGGGCAAGGAAGATCCTCTAGAGAAGGAAATGGCAACCACTCTAGTAGGGTTTCTGGGGTAGTAAGAAAAGCAGACTTTTTTCTGGGATAGTAAGAAAAGCACATTCCCCCGTTGACTCCCAATGCCAAGACGTGGATGAGTGGCCGCAGGTTCTGCTAACCAGCTGACAAGGCATGCTGTACTCACCCTGCCCGCCAGACTCACCAACAACAACCCGCCTCGGGAGCGGTGAGGTCGTGGAGAAGCATTTAAGAAAACCCTGGCATTCTCAGCCCAGATTCTGCATTCAGATGGGAGGAAATGGATAGGTGTCCTTAACAACTGCTCTGCTTGGTTGCTCAGCTGTGTTCGACTCTCTGCGGTCTCATGAACTGTAGCCCACCAGGCTCCTCTGCCCATGGGATTCTCCAGGCAAGAATACTGGAATGGGTTGCCATTTCCTTCTCTAGAGGGTCTTCCTTACCCAGTGATTGAACCCAGGTGTCTTGTATCTCCTGCAATAGCAGGTGGACTCTTTACCCCTAGCCTTTCAATAACAATTGTGTGAGCCTGCTAAGACACTTCAGTAGTGGCCAACTCTGTGCAACCCTATGGATTGCAAACCCACAAGGCTCCTCTGTCCATGGGATTCTCCAGGCAAGAAGAATAGAGTGGGGTGCTGTGCTCCAAGGGTTTTCCTGACCCAGGATTGAACCCAGGGAATGTCTCCTGCATAGACTGGCAGGTTCCTTAACAGATGAGTTTTCCTGAATCTGAAAGTTGTTTTGTGGGAAAATGCCTTATTATTTGATGTTCAAACAGAATCGCACCCACTCAAAGCTTCACTTAGATATGCTTGCTCTGATGTATTTTTAAGGGCTTGAAAACCTAAAAAGCTTTTTAATTTTCTTATGAAAAAACACAAGCCTTTATATCAAAGTGTTTAATATCTTTTGTGTCTTCACTTGTAAATGTGAGAAATGAATGACCTCTGTTAGGTGTGTGTGACAGACCAAACCTAAAGCATGGATGGAGGCAAGCAGGCTTGAAAATCGTGTGGAACTGGAGCATTTTCATGCCCCACGCCAGGCATGTGTCGAGCAGGCGTGCTGATTGGCTTGTCTGTGGCTCCAGCAGGGAGGTGCGGGTGCAGACAGGCGTGATTGCTGTGATAGTTCATGTAGCATCCTTAATTTCGAAAACATGCTGATAAATGTGAATGACTAACTGGGAAATATCCAAATAGAATCAGTGTTGTAGCTCAAAAATAGCTATCAAGAGAGAGACAGAAAGAGAGAGAGTCACTTTACATTGAATAACAAACGAGCATGAACCCACAGTGCAGACTGGAAGGATGATCAAAGCTGTGGAACTGAGTTATGACTAACAACCACGTATAAAATTTATTTCCAACTATATCCACTAACAAAGAAAATCGCTGTACATTCGCTGGAAAAAAAACAACAAAACATTATTCCATTTGGTTAGAAAGATAAGAGGCAGAAAAAAGGGAAAAGAATGCATGCACCCGGTTGGAACTGTGAACAGCTAAGTGTCACAGAAGGTGTTAAGCACACTAGCATTTTTATGGCATCTGCAGGCTGTAGTATATATGCATGTCTGGGAATTTTTCAGGGAGAACACTGAAGTCTATTTTGGTGTTTCAGGTTCCAGAGAACCAAAGGGTTCTCTGAAAGGATCACAGAGAAACGGGAGAATACGAGAAAACTCAGGAGAATATCAAGGAGCTGGGGCAGGAAAATCCGCACGTAATGGAACACGGACAATGGGGAGAAGTCTGAATGGCAGCATCACTCTGCAGGGATGCAGTGTACCTCGCCGGTAGCTGAGTTGTTGTTCAGTTGCTCAGCTGTGTCCCACTGGAGCACCCCAGGCCTCTCTGTCCCTCAGCAACTGAGGGCCGCAGCCAAATTGGAAAGAAATAAATAAAGCAGTAAATAAAATGTAAAGCTTCTAGGTGGAAAAATGCTATCGTGAATGGCTGATAAGATTATATTTGAATTTTGAAAAAGACGTCATGAGAAGGATGCAGGATAAAGCCAAGAAGAAAGGAGCCATCAGGCTACGGCAATAGCTTGAGTTCTATTGGTATCTGCTCTTTCATTAGTCAAATTGGCCCCTTATTTACTATCTGTTCCCTCTTCCTCACTATTCTCCTATTTACTTCCTTTAAATTTCAACTTTATCTTTCTTTTCTTTATTAAACCAACTTAAAAACATTAGCTTATGTTCTTTATTTTTAATTGTCTCATTTCTACTTCAAATTTACGTCATATGTTTTGGATTTTCCCTTTTAAATTCCATAAAATTTAAAAAACATTTGGAGATGAATAATTGTGGTAATGATGAGATTTTTATTTGATAGGTTATAATGATTTCTTAACCGTCAATAAGACTGGGAAAAGTATATGGCCAAGTGAATAGATTTTTAGGACAGGCAGCTTCAGAAAGTTTTTCTGAAAATCTACAGCGTCTGCCTACAATGAGCGAGACCTCGGTTCAGTCCCTGGGTCAGGAAGATCTCCTGGAGAAGGAAATGGTAACCCACTCCAGTATTCTAGCCTGGAAAATCCCATGGATGGAGGAGCCTGGTGGGCTACAGCTCATGGGGTTGCAAAGAGTCGGACATGACTGAGTGACACTCACTCACTCAAGAGATTCATAGCAACAGATTTTATGACACTTAGACACAATGGCCTAACACTACAGTAGTGGCAAATACTAACCAACACTCCGAGTCTGAATACAATCCAAGCCATTTTGGTTGTAAAAATTTAGTTTTCAATTTGCCTCCCAATGCACATACATCAGGTGGTTCATTTTCGCGTTCGAGCTCCTGTTAACCACAAAGGGTGAAGGAACGCTGGATGCAGGGTTTGATGCTCATGTCGCACGGAGAAGAAAAGGGAGTAACATTGTAGCACGGGATGACCCATCAAATTTCCTCGACAGGCGCTAATTCACTTTGATCTATCCTTCACCATAATTTCATTGGTGGGAAGGACATACATATTTATAAGTGTGGAAGCACGCTGCTGTTGTTCTGTTTGTAATTTACAGTAACAAAGGATTCATTTAGATTTCCATACGAGAAGTCCCAAGGTGACCCTGTAGTAGACAGCAGCCCCCTACTGTGGAGGATTCCTAACATAATAAAGAATAAAGCAAAACAACAGCACGTCACCACCCGGGCTCCTGGGTAATCAATGCACATATTTACCACGGAAACAATAGCACTGTGCAAAGCAGCGTCATTACTAGAGCTTGGTGATGAAAACCCTAGGGATCCCAGGAAGTCTATCTGCCTAGAAAGCAGCTGATTAATTGAACTTACTCATGCTTTGTTAAAGAGTTACTGTTTCAATCATAATTAACAATAAATAGTTACTCACGGAAAGAATGCAGAGAAGACGCAGCTCAGCCCCTTGTGAGGTAGACGGTTTTTATGCCTTTTTAACCATGAATTATCAACAAATACATAACAAAACAGAGAACCAAATGAGAGGAATATGATGATTTTTGAGCCAAAGGTTAGATTTATCATCTCATTAGCTATGAAACAAACATATTGCATTTTATACAAATATCTCTTAAGTGACATTACCCTGGTGTACCATTTTCGTATCGCATAAAATGCTTTCAAAACTCTGTGGGGTGAATTCTAAGGGCATCTCAACGTCTATGTACACAGCAAACATTCTAGCAAAAATCACAAAAATGCATTGTGTGATTTAAAAAGTGCCATAATTAGGCAAAATATTTGAAAAGCTATTTTACTAATAAAGCTTGTATGACTGGATAATAAGCACATGAAAAAGATGCTTAATAGGATGAGTAATTAGATAAAACAAAAATAAAACCATATGAGACCACGGGGCTTCCTCAGTGGCTCAACGGGAAAGAATCCGCCTGCAATGCAGAGCGTGCAGCGGCTTCCATTCCCGGCTCAGGAAGGGCCCCTGGAGGAGGTCATGGCAACCCGCTCCAGTGTTCCTGCCTGCAGAATCCCATGGACAGAGGAGCCTGGCGGGCTACAGTCCATAGGGCTGCACAGAGTGGGACAGGAGTGAAGCAACCAAGCGCGCACGCAAGAGCTTACTATACACCCACTAAACTGGCTAGAATGAAAGAAATTAAAGATATCAAGTATTGGTGAGGATACGGAGAAACTGGAACCTCTCCTGTCTGATGGGGATGTTAAATGTTACACAGTGAAAACATTTAAGTAATCTTTAAAAACGCTAAACATACATCACCACAGGACCCAGTGATTCCTCTCCAGGGTATCTAATGCAGAGAAGTGAAATCATTTATCCGCACAAACACTTGCATACAAATGCCCGCAGCTCAATTCATGATAACCTCAACTGGAAGCAACACGGATGTCCATCAACTGGTGAGCAGATAAACCAAATGGGTATCACTCAATTAGTGGGGTTTTGCTCGCCATGAAGACAGACATAGGTGTTTCCCTGGTGGTCCCGTGGATAAGACTCAGGCTTTCAGTGCCATGGATCCAGGTTCAATCCCTGGTTGGGAAACTAACATAAGCTGGGTGGTGCAGCAGAAGAAGAAAAAAAAAAAAAGAAAGAAAAAGAAAGGAAAAGGAAATACATGCTATGTAACAACTCTGAAAAAGATCTCACAATAATTATGCTGAAGGAAATCAGCCAGACCAAAGATTACATACTGTATGATTCCATTTATAGGAAATGTCTAGAAAGGCAAAGCTCTACAAGCAGAGAACAAATCACTGACTGCCTGGAGCTCCAGGTGGGAGTGGGGATGTCTGAAATACACAGGAGGAAACGTCTGAGGCTGATGGAAGGAAGCACTCTGAAACCGGGCATGAGGCTGCCGGCAGACCACTACACGTTTACTGTTTAGCCTACACTTGCACTGGGTGATTTGAATGATTTGTAAATTATCCTCCAATAAAGCTATCAAAATGCATCAAGGCATAAACAAGATTTGTGAAGTCTTGTACATGTTCACAATAGTAAAAAAACAAAAAGCTTACTTTAAAAATAAATAAATAACTGTCATAATTACACATTAATAATGGCATTGTCTTTCTCCTGGAGACGGTATCCTGAGACTTTTCCATCAGAAAATGAAGAATATAGTTTGCTCCCCAGATGATTCAGTGTTAAAAAAAAAAAATCCATCTGCCAATGGCAGGAGATGTGGGTTCAGTCCCTGAAGATCCCCTAGAGGAGGGCATGGCAACCCACTCCAGGAGACTTGCCTGGGAAACGCCTTGGACAGAGGAGCACGGCAGGCTAGTCTACCGGGGTCACAGAGAGTCACACACAGCTGAGCACACACATGCAGTTATGGTGGAAGGTTTCAGGGGTTCCCTTCTATGGTCAGACCCTGTACATGTCATGTTCCCAAACCATTGACAAGTCCTCACAAGTGCTCTGGGGACAAGGCCTCTGATTTAAAAGGGGCAGTCAGTCAGATCCTCAGTTGGCCAGTCAACAGTATGTATTAGCCATTCAGGTGACCTCACTCAGCAAATGCTGAGGCTGGTAAGTGCCAGAGTCATTTTCCATGGAACTGGACAACTTGATTAAAGAATAACGCCAGCATTTCAACAGCTTTGTAAGGAATGACGGTGCTGCAAATCAAGGGTTGAGAGATGGGATTCTCTTCTTTCCACAGCAAGGGTGGCAAGTGCAAATTTTTGTTTTTGTTTAAGTTTGGGGGAACTGAGCTCCCCGACAAGGGATCGAACCTGCACCCCTTGTTAGGAAGGCGAAGCCTTAAACACTGAACTGAAGAGAAGTATCTCTGCGCAAGTTTTCAATCGTTAATATGATCTTCTCCTTCATCCATTAAGGAAAAGCATCATAAACATGTCCTCCAGCTGTAGGGTGGCATTTATTGATCTGCCAGAAAATCTCCTGCTGGAAGCTTCACGAAACATCATCAGCTGACCCACGATTAATTCTTAGGAAGAACACAAGTGCTGCACGACGGGCTGACAGCTGAGATGAACACGGGGATAAGGCCCTTTGCATCACTTCTTGGGGAACAGCATTTCAATCACCTAGAGAAAGTGGGCTTCCAGGATGCTACAGGCAGATGTCAGCCTCAAATGGTTAAATCTGAGAACCGCTGACTGAATTTCTCATAAGCAATAAGAAATCCCACATCTAATTCAGATTCATGTTTAAAAAGCCCAGGAAATTAACAGTTACCTACAATAAGGCAAGTAATGCATTATTAACATATTGTTGCCACTCAGGATTCAAACAAGAGAGACCCTAATAAACCCCTATGTTGTCAAAGGAAGGGCAAACTGGCAGCAACTGCCTCCAAAACCTGTATTTTTCATCTTTTTTTCTAGTTATTCCCTGCTTATGTCATTCGCATGAAGTTTGTGGTTCTAAAATAAAAGCTTTTCCTACCCCACCAATGTGCCCACACCTCCAGTTACCTCGTTCAGAGTCTGTTTAGGTGTCGTCTACAGTTTGTCACACTTTGGCAGCCTGAGGTGAAGAACTGACTCACTGGAAAAGACCCTGATGCTGGGAACGATTGACGGGAGGAGGAGAAGGGGGCGACAGAGGATGAGATGGTTGGATGGCATCACTGACTGACTGGACACGTGTTTGAGCAAGCTCCAGAAACTGGTGATAGACAGGGAATCCTGGTGTGTTGTAGTCCACGGGGTCGCAAAGAGTCAGACATGGCTGAGCGACGGAACTGAACGGAACTGACAGTTCTGCCATGGTGTGCAAGATCGATGTCTATCATCGCTCACATTGCATGCAGACACCCAACTCATTTCTAGACTGCATTTGAAATCTTTGTGACAGTGACTAAGTCAAACTTATTTAGCTTTATAAGCCTAGTACTTAGCAAAGTGCCTGGCACATGGTAGGTTTTAATAAATACTTTTTGAATCAATGAATGAAGACCAGTAATTCAGAATTCAGAATGAATTCCACAAGCTAATGTACAAAATAATTTTTCCCGACTAGGTTGGCAATTGATTTTTCAGGGAAAGCCCAGGATAGGTTAAGTCATGCCTCAGGGCCTCAGAAATACCCTAACACCCAGGGAAAGTTATTTGCATGCAGTGTGAAACTTTGTGTGCTGATTTTCAAGCTGCTAAAAAAAAACCCTTGAGGAAATTAATTCTTCTGAGCAGTCAGTTTCTCACCATTTCCTCAGCATTAAATTCAATGTTAGATTTGTTTTTTAAACAAACTGAACAGGAAGGAAGTTGAGACAATCTACTTGGTACTCAAATGAAATAGCAAGAAGTCAGTTAAAGTGTAAACTGTGAAAGTGCCATGTGAGGAGAAGGGGAAAATCAGTCTTTCAAATACTGCCATGGGGAGCTCCTACAAACAGGACTCAAACTCAGCCTCCAGCAGTTCAAGAACATGCGTAGAATTTACTAGGCGTCACTCTTGAGGTCAAGGGTCACTGGGGAAAGTACTGTTTTGTTTTTCCCTAATGACTTCTGGGAAAAACATATCAAGGTTCTAATGAATGACTAACGTCACATGACACAAATCTGGGTTTGAGAATGAAAGGCTTTCAAATTTCCCCTCACATAAAGACTACTTGCATAGCGGTAGTGATGGTGCTGGCTGGGTCCCAGGCATGTCGGGTCTGACTCTGGCAGCCCCATGGACTGTAGTCCACAATGCTCCTCCGTCCATGGGATTTCCAGGCAAGAAGGCTGGAGCAGGTTGCCACTTCCTTCTCCAGCGGATCTTCCGGACCCAGGGATTGAACCCAGGTCTCCTGCTTTTGCAGGCAGATTCTTTACCACTGAGCCACCAGGGAAGTCCCCACTTACATAGTAAAATTGTAAATGTGTATTCTGAAAATATAGAAGACTTTACACGGTGGGCTAATATAAGATTATACCTCTAAAATTCAAATAGAAAAGCATGTCTTTGACTTTAGAGAAATGCTTAAAAATCTTTTTAGAAACTCCTGTGCTGTGTTTAGCCACTGTCATGTCCAACTCTTTATGACCCCATGGACTCTAGCCCACCAGGCTCTCCTGTCCATGGGGATTCTCCAGGCAAGATTACTGGAGTGAGCTGCCATGCCCTCCTCCAGGGGGTCTTTGCAACTCAGGGATTGAACCCAGGTCTCCCCTGCATTGCAGGTTGATTCTTTCCCATCTGAGCCACCAGGCAAGCCCCACATTAGGAACTCTTACATATATATCCAAATTTGTATCTAAAGAAGAGTTATTTTATATGTCATTAGTCTAGTTCGACTTGCAATAACATGCATTAAGAACATGATTAAAGTTCTTGACAAACATCAGGTGTCCTCTCCAGATTTATAATCCACGATAAGAACATGAGAGTGTTAACACTGCAGGGTCGCAAGAGCTGCCATTTCCTCTTCCGGGCCTGTGAGGAGGTATTGGCTAGAAAGACAAACTGTAGCCTGTGAAGTGATCCTAAAACAGGCCTGTGCTCACAGATCAAAGACTGTGCAGGGCAAGACCATGGGGATTTCCCCGTTACATGTCCTTGCAGCTGAGCGCACGCCTCACGCTTTTCACTCGACCTTCCCTCCATGGCCTTGGATTGAGGTCTCTCCCCATGCGACTTATCCTCCAGGAGGGAGGGAACTGCCTTGGCTTTGCTCACCACCGACTCCCAGAACCTCCCCGCGCTCCAGGGAAGCAGCAGTGGCCGAGCGCTCACTGAGTGTGTGAGGCAGGCCCTGTCCAGGCTGCTGCGGCGCCGAGCTCCCAGCACACGAAGCTCGTGTTCCCAGCCCCTCCCGAGGCCACGCGACTTCTTTCCAGGCTGCCCTCAGTGCTCATCTCATGCTGCTTGCAAACTGGGGAGCACACTAGTTGGCGGGCTTTAGATCCGGCTGCACTTTAGTTTTCATCCTGGGCATGCATGAAAGAACCAACTTTAAATTGAAACATACCAAGTTTCTCTGGACTCACCAAGTCCAATGAGTGCCACAAGATGCTATAACTGTCTTTCCATATCAGATGTTCAGATGAGCTCTGAGGCACTACGAAGAGTTCACACAGGACCAAAGCCTGGGAAGCTTCCAGCAGAGGCAAGCAAATCAAATCTGTGAGAGAGGCGCTCCCATCTTTCACGCCTCCTTTGTAAAGACAATAATTCATGTTTTGATATGAAAGACTCTGACATACGAAAACAGTTAATTCTAAAGCTGACCTGTCCTAGGGTGACCAGTACGCATAAAATTAAAGCTTTCCATATTTTGTGTGGGAAAAAGCTAATATATATGAAAATGGAGGAAAAGGTACAGTGTGTTAAACAGTAAGTGCTTCTTATACACTCTTTCCTGGAATTCTAACAAGTAGTCTGCAGAGGAGGGTGTTATTTCAGCTTTAACACACGAATAAACGAAGGCTCCAAATGTAGTTAAGAAACTTGATAAAGGTCACATAGTTCCCCAGGGGCAGCACTGGACCCTGCTTATTTTTCAAAGCTTCTCACCACCCCCAAGCCTTTGGAGTTGAGATGGGGACTTTGGTATTTCTTAAAAACTCATCCTGGATGCACCGGGAGGAATGGGCTCAGGTTCCTCAAAAAGTGAAACACAGAATTGCAATGGAGAGAAAGAACGGAGGACTTGCTCAGTCATGTGTGGCTCTTTGCGACCCCATGGACTGTGCAGCCCATGGACGTCTCCAGGCCAGAATACTGGAGTGAGTAGCCGTTCCTCCCCAGGAGATCTTGCCAACCCAGGGATCGATCCCAGGTCTCCCACACTGCAGGCGGACTCTTCACCAGCTGAGCCACAAGGGAAGTCCAAGAATACTGGAGTGGGTAGCCTATCCCTTCTCCAGGGCATCTTCCCGACCCAGGAATGGAACCGGGGTCTCCTGCAATGCAGGAAGATTGCCATATGATCCAGCAATTTTACTCCTATATACTCCAAAGAAGTAAAACTCAGGACTCAAAAACATACACCGTACACAACTGTTCATAACAATGCTATTCATAATTGCCTAAGGTTTAAATAACTCAAAGATCTGTCACCAGAGGATTAGATAAACAAAACGTGGTGTGTGCTTCTGGGTGTGTGTACATGTATTTGAACCATAAAAAGAAGCACTGATACACGTGACTGGCAACGACGGCGGCAGAGTGGTAAAGAACGTGCCTGCCAGGGCAGGAGGCATAAGAGACTTGGGTGCCATCCCTGGGTGGGGAAGATCCCCGGAGGAGGGCACGGCAACCCACTCCAGTATTCTTGCCTGGAGAATCTCATGGACAGAGGAGCCTCGAGGGCTACAGTCGGTATAATCTGCCTACCTAGCAGAAATACTAATTTTCTGTGCTTTAGAATGACTTTATTATGTCTTTGATTATTTAAGAAAGAAAAAAATAGTTTCAACACTTATGAGCTCAGGTTCTTTAAGACCGCCCTGTCTGTTTGTATCCTAAATAACATGTTGCTACTTTGCTAAGACAGAGCTTTTCTCACACACTTATAAGCCTATCTTAACTTGGGAACCAAATCTCCTCTTTTTTTTTTTTTAATTTTATATTCTCCAAACTGGACATCAAATATTTTAAAAAAAATTAAAAATCTTAGGGTATTTTTATGTCTAAAACTATTTCTGAGGTTTCCTGCAAACTCCTGTATTGGAAGAAAAACACCAAAGTTTACTCTTTTCTCTTAGAAATAGATGCTAGAAATAAATCTGTTTAATGTATTATTATATAAACAGTCACATGAAAGGCATAGATTAACTGGCCATAAAGTGTGGGTGTATTTCTGGGCTCTGTATTTGGTTCCACTGATAAATGCGTATCTTTTCGTGTCAGTACCATACTGTTTTGTCGGTGGTACCTTTGCAATGTAGTTTGAAAGCATGATATCAAGGAGCTTTGTTTTTTCTCAACAACTGTTTTGGGTGTTCAAGGTCTTTTGTGTTTACATACAAATTTCAGAATTATTTATTCTAATTCTGTGGAAATGCCACTGGTATTTCGATAGGAATGAATCTGTGAATTGCCTTAGAGAGTACGGCCATTTTAACAACTTTGATTCATCCAATCAGTGAGTACAGTGTATCTCTCCACATGACTGTGTCATCCTCTCCTTCCTTTACCAGTGTCTTACAGTTTCCTGAGTACAGGTCTTTCTACTAACATCATCTTGGTTAGATTTATTCCTAAACATTTCATTATTTTTGATGTAACTAAATGGAGTTGTATTCTTAAATTCTCTTTATAAAAGTTTGATGTTTTTTGTGAAGAAAGACAACAGGTTTCTATATGTTAATTTTGTATACTGCTATTTTACTGAATTTAATTAGGGATGGCTGTAGGATTTTCTACAAATCGCATTGTTATCATGGTATCATTCTATCTGCAAATAGAGACAGTTTTACTTCTTTTCCAATTTGGATTCCTTTTACTGGTTTTTCTTTTCTGGTTGCTATAGCTAGGACTTCCAATACTATATTGAGCAAGAGTTTCAAGACTGGGCATCCCTGTTTTGTTCCTAATCTTAGAGGAAATGCTTTTTGCTTTTCACCACTGAGTATGATATTAACTGTAGGTTTCTCATAACTGACTTTTATTATGTGGAGGTGTGGACTTAGAAGAAACACAAGCTGGAATCAAGATTGCCGGGAGAAATATCAATAACCTCAGATATGTAGATGACACCACCCTTATGGCAGAAAGTGAAGGGGAACTAAAAAGCCTCTTGATGAAAGTGAAAGAGGAAAGTGAAAAAGTTGGTTTAAAGCTCAACATTCAGAAAACAAAGAGCATGGCATCCGGTCCCATCACTTCATGGGAAACAGGCGGAGAAACAGTGGAAACAGTGTCACACTTTATTTTGGGGGGCTCCAAAATCACTGCAGATGGTGACTGCAGCCATGAAATTAAAAGACGCTTAGTCCTTGGAAGAAAAGTTATGACCAACCTAGATAGTATATTCAAAAGCAGAGACATTACTTTGCCAACTAAAGTCCGTCTAGTCAAGGCTATGGTTTATCCTATGGTCATGTATGGATGTGAGAGTTGGACTGTGAAGAAGGCTGAGTGCCGAAGAATTGATGCTTTTGAACTGTGGTGTTCGAGAAGACTCTTGAGAGTCCCTTGGACTGCAAGGAGATCCAACCAGTCCTTCTCAAGGAGATCAGCCCTGGGATTTCTTTAGAAGGAATGACGCTAAAGCTGAAACTCCAGTACTTTGGCCACCTCATGTGAAGAGTTGACTCATTGGAAAAGACTCAGATGCTGGGAAGGATTGGGGGCAGGAGGAGAAGGGGACAACAGAGGTTGAGATGGCTGGATGGCATCACTGACTCGATGAACTTGAGTCTGCGTGAACTCCGGGAGATGGTGATGGACAGAGAGGCCTGATGTGCTGCAATTCATGGGGTCGCGAAGAGTCGGACACAACTGAGCGACTGAACTGAACTGAACTGAACTGTGGACTTCCCTGGTAGCTCAGCTGGTGAAGAATTCACCTGCAATGTGGGAGACCTGGGTTCGATCCCTGGTTTGAGAAGATCCCTGGGAAAAGGGAATGGCAACCCACTCCAGTATTTTGGCCTGGAGGATTCCATAGACGGTATAGTCCATGGGGTCACAAAGGGTCGGACACAAGTGAGCGACTTTCACACGTTGAGGTATGTTTCATATATCTCCACTTTGTTGAGAGTTTTTGTCATACATGAATGCTGAATTTTATCTAAACCATTTCTGCATTTAATGAGATGGTCACACTTTGGTTATTCTTCAATCTGTAAGTGTGGTATATCACAGTGACTGGATTGCAAATATTGAAACAACTTTGCATCACTGGATAAAGCCCACTTGATCATGATGTATGATCCTTTTAATGTATAGTTGAATTTGGATTGCTAATATTCTACTGAGGATTTTTTCCATCTATGTCCATCAGTGATATTCTTCTTTTTTTTTTTGGTTCTTTTCTGGTGATATCTTTGTTTTTGGTGTTTGTATGATGCTAGCCTCATACAAATAGCTTGTCAATATTTAAAAATAGTTTGAGAAGGATAGGTGTTAATTTTTTCTTTAAATGTTTCATAGACTTCGCCTGTGAATTCATCTGGTTCTGGATTTTCTTCATTGGGAGTTTTTAAATTATTGACTGATACCATCACTGGTAATTGGTTTGATTATATTTTGGATTTCTTCCTGATTCAGTCTTAGGAGAGTGTACGATTCTAGCGATTTATTTCTTTCAGGTTGTCCATCTTATTGGACTGTGATTCTTTGTATTTCTTATGATCCTTTGCATTTTGTGGTGTCAGCTGCAACTTTTCCTTTTTGGTTTCTGACTTTATTGGTTTTAGACATTTACCTTTTTTCCTTGATCAATCTAGCTAAAGGGTTTTCAATTTTGTTTATCTTTTCAAAGAACCAATTCTTACTTTCATTGATATTTTATATTTTTGTCTCGATTTATTTCTGCTCTGATGTTTATGACTTTTTCCCTAATAACTTTTGGTTTCTGTTTTTCTTTCTCTAGTTCCTTTAGGTATAAGTTCAGACTGTTTGAGATTTTGTTTCCTGAGGTAGGCTTGTCTCGCTATAAAATTTTCTTGAGAACTACTTTTGCTGTGACTCTTGTCTCCAGGTATTTTAAAAATTTCCTCTTTGATGTCTTTAGTGCCTAACTGGTTGCTTAGGAGCATATTATTTAGTAGTCACTTTTGTTGTTGTTGTAGTTGCTGTCGTTGTTGTAGATTTCTAGTCTCACAGTGTAGAGTTGCTTAATATTGTTGATACTTAATATTGTTTCTATCTTCTTAAATTTCTGAGATTTATTTTTCAGCCCAACATGTCCTTGATAGCTCAGTTGGTAAAGAATCCGCCTGCAATGCAAGTTCGATTCCTGGATCAGGAAGATCTGCTGGAGTAGAGATAGGCTACCCATTCCAGTATTCTTGGGCTTCCCTTGTGCCTCAGCTGGTAAAGAATTCGCTTGCAATGTGGGAGACGTGGGTTCGATCCCTGAGTTAGAAAGATCCCTGGGGGAAGGAAAAGGTGCCCACTCCAGTATTCTGGCCTGGAGAATCACATGGACTGTACAGCTCATGGGCTTGCAAAGCCTCGGACACACCTGAGCGACTTGCCCTTTCATGTGCTCTACCCTGGAAAATGTCGCACATGTACTTAAAAAGCTGTACATTCTGCTGTTTTGGGATGGAATAATATATGTATCTATTAACCTCATCTGACACAATGTGTTGTTTAAGGCCAGTGTTTCCTTATTGCTTTTCTGTCTGGATAATCTATTCACTTTTGTAAGCAGTTGTTAAAGTCTCTGCTTATTATTGTATTTGCTCTCCGTGTTTATGTGCGTCTGTGTTGGGAGCATGTATATTTCCACTTCTCATGTCTTCTAGGTGAATCGATCCCTTTATCTTATGTAATGTCCTTCTTTTTCTCTTGTAACAATCTTTAAAGTCTTATTATCTCCTTCAAGGATGACATGCCATCTGTATTTTTGTGTCTGTTTTCATGGAACACCTTCTTCCGTCTTTCCCCTTGTAGTTTGTGTGTGTCTTTAGGTTTGAACTGACTCTCTTGTGGGCTTGGCATTTCATTTGCTTGTTTTAATCCATTTTGCTACTCTGTGTGTTTTGATTGGATCATTTAGTCCATTTATATTTAACATAATTATTGATAGGTATGTATTTATTGTCATTGTGTTAATTCTTTGGGGATTGTACCTCATTTTGTTCTTATGTTAATCTTTAGCTCTCTTCTGTTGTGATTTGTTGACTATTTTTATTGCTATGTTTTCGGTTCAGTTGCTGAGTCGTGTCTGACTCTGCGACCCCGTGGACTGCAGCAGGCCAGGCCTCCCTGTCCATCACCAACTCCCAGAACTTGCTCAAACTCATGTCCACGGAGTCAGTGATGCCGTCCAACCATCGCATCCTCTGTCGTCCCCTTCTCCTCCTGCCTTTGATCCTTTCCAGCATCAGGGTCTTTTCCAATGAGTCAGTGCTTGCTATAGTCAGTCATTGCTATGTTCAGAGTCCTTTGTTTTTTTATGTATGTATTTATTACAGAGTTTTAGTTTGTGATTACCATGAGGTACACATATATAATTAAGTTGATGATTTCTTAAGTTTAAATGCATTCTAAATACCCTTTATTAACTTAATAACATAAATTAATTGACTGACTGAAAGTTTTAGAACAAGAGAACATAAAGCCTAAATAACACCTAGGCTTTTGATAACAGATAATATGCTTTTTCTTTCTCTGATGCTTAAGTGATTTATAGTTCCTATATTCCTTTGTTTCAGACACTTTTTAGAAGAGTAATAAATTCATTAACTTAGTTAACTGTCATCCCAGAATCTTAGAAAGAGGACCCAGAAAGTGCCTTTTCAGAAATTAGAATGTCTGTGTTACATATTGCAAGAAGGGAGATAAATTCCTGTTTTCTGCATCCGTGCAGTTGAAATGCAAGACTCACAAAGGCTCAGTTTCTGCACAGTTAGCTCTTAGAGGCACTGCTGTATAACAAATCTCACTATGGTGTTCTTTTTCCCAGCTATATTAGCTTCTCCCTTTGCAGGTCACACAGCTCATCCATAATACTCTGTTTCACCACACAGTATTATTGCTGAAAGGACAGAATTAACTGTATATACACATTGACACAGGGCCTAATGAAGAGATCAGATGTGAAAGAAAAGGCATGGAAAATAGATGAGTGTACAATTTTAGGACAAGATAGAAATTGTTACTAACAGAACAAACCAGCAGGCATTTTACTTTTGGTCTAAGTTTTTGGTTAAAACATTTTGTTTATAATATTTTAAGTTAAGCATAAGAGAGGGCTAGTTTATAGAGAAGAAAACAAAGATATATGCTTATAAATTACAGACAATTTGAAATATGACCCTGGAGCTATCAAAATTACTGGAACATATTTGCAGTCCTTAAAATTAAAGATTATTTTTCCTCACTGGTGAACAATTGGGATCTCTGGGGAAAGGTAGAGCATTTTCCTGCTGCTTCCACTAAAAAATTCATCTGAACCAAAGGCATTTAAAATTACTCCATTCAACAAGCTTTTGTTCTGAGATGCTTCCTTTTGTTCCAATTCAAATACAGGACAATACACTGGAATTGCAAATTGATCTCATTGTAGTACTCAAAATGTAGAAACTCAAGAGATTTGATCAAGAAATATGAACACCTTCACAAAACAAGGTAAATGAGAAAAGATGGTTGATATCATTTATTTGGAAACTTTAAGGTGGAAATCACAATCTAAAATAAGGACAAATAAATTTATAGAGCAGTAATAAAAAATACAGCATATATTTCATATACACACATAAAATAGCTGGAGTACCCACAGATAGGCATTTTGAGGTAAAATTTAAATTAGACATTTGCAAGGATAATGATTAGCAAGGATTTTTTTTTTTCCTACGATATATTCAGGGAAGACAAAAACTCTTTATTCTTATCTCAGTTGCAAATGGTACTTTTTACCACAGGAATGCTACTTACTTCTAGAATCAGCTAAAATGCCATCAAACTTTTCATTTTAATGCCTTCTTAAGCTAAAAAGTACTTTAATTTAGTTTTAAGGTATTTTATGCTTATTAACCTCAACAGTGAACTTGGAAGATTTTCCATTAAATCTGCTGTCCATCAGCCCATTTTAGATATATTACAATTCTCCTGCCAATATCTTGTCTCCTTTATGAAGGTGGCAGGAAGTAGATGATGATTCGATCAAATTAGAAAAAGACATGAAGGAATCACAGAACTCTACTTGATATCATCCAGCAAATCCTATTGACATATTTTGTGCTAAACATCGTGCTAGTAGAGGAGGAAAATGACATTATTTGTCATGCATTTTATTTTTATTCAGTTTTGATTTTGCAAATGCACAAATGAATAAGTTGATTTTAGATATGTCAAGTTATATCTGGGTAGTATATTTTGAAGAAAGTAATTTCACAAAATGACCATTAAATGACCTTTAAAGAGTTTTTCCGTAGGTAAAAGTTAAGCCAAATTTCTCAGACTGCCCTGAAATGAAAGCCATACTTTGGGACTTTACAACACCTTCTGTGATCTTGTTTCATACTATCCATAATCTCTATTTCGATATAACATCAAGATCCCATCCCTGCTGTTTAGTTGCCCAGTTGTTGCCAGCTCTTTGCAAGCCCCTATTGGCTCTTCTGTCCATGGGATTTCCCAGACAAGAATACGAGAGTGGGTAGCATTCCCTTCTCCCGGGGATCTTCACAACCCAGGGATCAAACCTTGGTCTCCTGCACTGGAGGAAGATTCTTTAGCTTCTAAGCCAGCAGGGAGGACAAAACTCTGCAGCTGGAGGCTTAAGGCATCAGAGAACTTAGCAAAGTGTTGGGGGAGGATTTACCAGGATAAGCAGCAGGACTATGTGGGCTCCAGACCTCGCACCCCAGCTCCCTGCAAGGCCTGGCACATTCTAGATGCCGCATACAGAGTAGCTGAGGCTCTGTCTTCGCTCTAGTCATCGCCTCCTTTCCCTTCTGCCTCCTTCTTGGGGGCATCACAGACTCATCGGAGTTCGGTCCTGACTCCTCTCTGCCTTCCTCTGCTACACTGTCTACACTTTGTACTGTCATTTCCCCTTGAGCCTTTCATCAGTGTAGACTGAACCTCTTTCTTAGTCCTGAGGACAGTAAAACTTGGGGCCAAGTCGCATAAGAAGGATACCACTGAACAGTCTGAATATAAGAAGAAAGAGTCTCTCCAAAGTAGCCACTTTAAGAACTGGATCCTTATAAAGCGAAACCAAGATGCCACAAGACTGATTTCGTCATAACTAAGAAGCTAATGCTAGATGAAAAGAACCTTTTTTCTCAGCCTGGCAGAGACTTTAATGAGTTAACTTTTGCTGGATTGTGGTGACCTATTTATTTAATGCTATAAAGAATATAGAATACATGCTGTATTCACAAACTTCAAAGTAAATTAGTTATTTGCATTTTTATCTGTAGGAGAGGAGAGAAACATGCTCCCTTTTTGACCTTTTATCCTCAAGTTATATATGAAGAAGATTAAATTTGTCTGTATTGTCAGTGTAATCCATTTCGAGCTGAGAATCATAGCAGTGGAAAATATCAAGATTGACTTTAAAGCCTACTGAATGTAAATAACTTTTAAAAATATTGGATAAGAAGCTGAAATGGGGAGAGGAAGTCTGTTATGAGAGGTCCGATCAGAAGATGTTTTTCAAATAAAAATCAAACATAATGGCTATCCTATTACTTGAATATAGAAATTAAATTTATTTTTTTTGCTTTTTCTAGCATGGTGAGAAGAAAACTGAGTTATCAATAAAGTCTTGCACTGTAGTCTACTCAAGGATAGATCACAGAGCTTGAGTAAGCAAAGATGCCCAGACATGCCATGCACAAGGGATAAACTGACACACAAACTCTCATTTTTCCTGCTCAATTCCAGTGATGTTTCTAGGTACCATGGTCACTGGTTGGAGAGGTATAAGAATACAACTTGAAAGACAAGGTCAAGCATCAGAGAAAGCTCCTTCCCAAGGAGGAATAGGCCACGGGCAAGAGACCATGACTGGTTTGAGTTCTCACAGGCACTAAAAGCCACAGTCTCCTTGTCAGTGACGGGTAGCACTGTATCACCGGAAAGCTGATCGTGACCCCGCACGTGCAGGTGCTTTATATAATATGAGAGCATGATAGAACCCAAGGAGCACACACGGACGAACTACTTAGAAACGTTTCAGTCACCCTTTCACTCCGAAGAGTCAAAGGTCACACGGTAAATGTCTAACAGCTGGTTCTCTGGGGGTTAAAAAGTTCTGATTTGTAGCATTTGCTGATTCCTGTGGTGGAAACACTTCTGTGTGGTCAAGTTCAAGCTACCAACCCAGAGCTCCTGGGCCAGAGTTGGGCAGCCTGCTTTCCTATAGGGTCTCCCCGACCTCAATGTTGTAGGTAAACAGGACTTCGAGAAAAGAGAAAATAGCAAAATGCAGTAAGATGATTACTACATGATGGGTTTGGAGTATTTATTATCTTTTAAAAAGCATCACTTACTAAATTATAACATACAGTTTTTAAAGTAATTGTGTTTAACACACAATTACTTATAAAATTACTGAAAATTTGACGATTGATCCTCTCTGGCCAGTAGGGACATTTCAACTCAGATCTTTCTGACAGATACTTCACATTCATCATATCAGCCTCTAAGTATCTGTATACATTCTTCTGTAACATTAAAAAGTCACATTAAATTCCTTGGAAACTTGCCCCAGGATGTCAACAGAAGCGCAGCTCTCTAATTCCACCCAGGAGGCTGAGAGACGAAGCGAAGAGAGTAGAGAGGCGAGGTCATGGGCGGGCGAGGACTTGATGGAAACTTGAGACTGCTTGGGGAACACAGTTTGGGATGAATGTTTTCAGCTGGGTGCATCTGTGTAGAGTGTACCCTGCTAAATGGAGAAGTCCTGCTCCCCCCACATCTAGCCACAGCCATCAGAATAATCTTCCTAAAACATAAAATTGGTAATTTCATTCTCCTAACTTAAACTCCATAGATGCCCTATTGACTCAGTGATGAAACCACCGCTCCTCAGAGGATATATAAGGCTCTTTTCAAGTGGTCCCTAAATTCTTTTCTCATACTGTCTACTTTCTCTTTGCTGAGGTCAAACTCCAGCTTCATTTACTCCCCATCTGTGCCAGCCCATGTCGTTCTGTGATGTCAAAAGTGTTTCTCTTTTTTAGGGATAACTGAATGCCACCCTTCCATGCTGACCTCCCACTGTTCTTATGAGACAGTAGGCCACGTCTGTCTCCACTGCGTAACAACTTTTGTAGGATGGCATCATGAGGAAAAAGTGGAAACAGTGAGAGACTTTATTTTCATGGGCTCCAAAATCACTGCAATTGGTGACTGTAGCCAGAAATTAAAAGATGCTTGCTCCTTGGAAGAAAAGCTATGAGAAACCTAGATAGCATATTAAAAAGCAGAGACATCACTTTGTTGACAAAAGTTCACCTAGTCAAAGCTATGGTTTATCTGGCAGTCGTGTACAGACGTGAGAGTTGGACCATAAAGAAGGCTGAGAGCTGAAGAATTGATGCTTTTGAACTGTGGTGTTGGAGAAGACTCTTGCGAGTCCTTTGGACAGCGAGGAGATCAAACCAGTTAATCCTAAAGGAAATCAACAGTGAATATTCATTGGAAGAACTGATGCTGAAACTGAAGTTGTAAACTTTGGCCAAAGAGGCAATTCATTGGATAAGACCCTGATGCTGAGAAAGATTGAGGGCAGGAGAAGAGCACAGCAGAGGAAGAGATGGCTGGATGGCATCAATGACTCAGTGGACATGAGTTTGAGCAAATCCCGAGAGATAGTGAAGGATGGGGAAACCTGGCGTGCTGTGGTCCATGGGGTCGCAAAGCGTCGGACACGACTGAGCGACTGAACAATGACAGCGTGGACTGAGGAAAACAAAGGATGCGTCTGGTTATCCAGGTAGCTGAGGTTACCAGGTGGCCAGTGGGTCCCAGGTGCTGATGCCAGGTGGCCCTCACAGCCAGACCCTTCTGTTGTGTTTTAAGCTTCCTCTCTTATGTTGTCAGGGAGGGGAGTGGGTTTAAGGTGAGGGAGACCTGGAGAACATGGCATTTGAAGGAAGCAGCAGGTGCCTTGGTGCTGTGGGGAGAGGGAGGAGGGGGAGCAGAGATTGCTGCAAGACCTGGAGGGAGAGCCCTGGATGCAGAAAGTGAGGAGGGAGGAGGAAACCACCAGAGTGGGGCTGCGATTATGTTTCTGAAGACTGCAAACACCGTTGCCTCTAACTGAAGTTTACCGCACTGGCAGTGAATCAACATTCATGCGGAATTGCAGTCTATGCAACATAGAAAAAGTTATTTTGGGGGCTCCAAAATCACTGCAGATGGTGACTGCAGCCATGAAATTAAAAGATGCTTCCTCCTTGGAAGAAAAGCTATGACCAACCTAGACAGCATATTAAAAAGCAGAGAAACTCCTTTGCTGACAAAGGTCCGTCTAGTCAAGGCTATGGTTTTTCCAGTAGTCATGTATGGATGTGCAAGCTGGACCATAAAGAAAGCTGAGCACTGAAGAATTGAAGCTTTTGAACTGTGGTGTTGGAGAAGACTCTTTGAGAGTCCCGTGGACTGCAAGGAGATCCAACCAGTCCATCCTAAAGGAAATCAGTCCTGCATATTCATTTGAAGGACTGATGCTGAAGCTGAAACTCCAGTACTTTGGTCACCTGATGCGAAGAACTGACTCGTTGGCAAAGACCCTGATGCTGGGAAACATTAAAGGCAGGAGAAGGGGACAACAGAGGATGAGATGGTTGGATGACACCACCGACTCGATGGACATAAGTTTCAGTAAGCTCCAGGAGCTGGTGATGGACAGGGAAGCCTGTCCATGGGGTCACAAAGAGTTGGACATGTCTGAGCGACTGAACTGAACTGAATTGAGCAACATAGAAAACACAGTGGATCCAACCCTATATTAAATTGGTCTTATCTTGACAGCAGTGAAGGGGGCAAAAAATAATACAAACCAAAATACAATAGGGGCACTGATAAAATCTGGTTTGACAAACTCTTACAAGGTGGCATAGTGTGTGGAAGAGCAAGGAATGTCAGGGCTGGAGGTGGTGTGTTGACCAGGGTCTTGATTATTGGGGGAACATTTTAGTACTGACACAAAATGGAGCAGGAACCCCCAAATAAAGAGGCTTCAGAAACCTCATCCAGCGTATGGCATCTGTATTGGGTCTTCAAGCACTGAAGGAGGGGGGTGAAGGGCTAGAGGCAGAGGTCCCAGGAGAAGGAGAAGTGACATCAGGGTGAAGGTACCAAAATGGGAGCACAGATGACTGGTGCGTTTGACGGACTCTAAGGAGAACTATCTATGTGGAACAAAGGTGACTTTTAGGAGAAAAGGAAAATCACTAAAAAAAAAAAAGTATTAGGAAAAAATTGTCAAAAAGGAAAAAATGGGGTTGAAAATAATCAGCCAAGAGGACATTCCGAGGTGACTTGCAATTTTGTTCACAAGAATCTATGGATAAGAGGGAGAGGGTGGGTTGGTTTGGGAGAATGGCATAAAAACATGTATACTATCATGTAAAAAAAAATAATAAAATAAAAAAATTAAAAAAAAAAAAGAATCTATGGATAGGCTTCCAAGTTACTATCACTTTACGTTACTTCAGGCAGAACTTAGCTAGGAGGAAATTAAGAATTTCTTGATGATTAAAATGTGAACTAGTGTGACAAGAGAGAATGGGGACTCTCCAGGTCTCTCTTAATTAGGTGTTAAAAATAGATGTTTCTAAAATTCCTGTTTCTTTTCTAGGCCTTCCAAGGTTCTGGAGAAGTGTTTTTAATCTCAGCAACAGGCTAATTGTGTCTAATGGCCTGTAAACAAACTCCCTAAACTATTAACCTTCTCTCTTTAGCCAGATATTCAGGAAATTAGTATTTGAAAGAAAAATCCCCAGCTGGTTGCCCAAAGGTGTGTCCCAAAGTACAGAAACTGTCACTTTATTTGGAGGAGACTCAAGGCCAAATCAGACACAAGCTTGTGGTGTGGGATAGATAAGCTAAAATCTTTTCAGAAATAAAGGCTAACTCCTCCACTCTTTGGTTCAGTTTACTTGTGTTCCTATCTGTAGGGAGAAATATAATTGATAGCACCTCTCAAATAGCTTTCAGACACACAAATCCATAATTTCAGGATATTTAGAAACAGTAAAACAATATCCCACAATTAACAAAAATATGTGAAGCTGGATCCTTGTAAGTTAAAAGTGATGCCATATTGAAAACGGAGTTCAGTTTAGCCTAAGAAAGGGAACGGCCACTGAACCTTCGGGGTGTGACAGGGGTGTTTGAGCTGCCCTCTCTGCATGGAGAAGGCAATGGCACCCCACTCCAGTACTCTTGCCTGGAAAATCCCGTGGATGGAGGAGCCTGGTAGGCTGCAGTCCATGGGGTCGCTAACAGTCGGGCATGACTGAGAGACTTCACTTTCACTTTTCACTTTCATGCATTGGAGAAGGAAATGGCAACCCACTCCAGTATTCTTGCCTGGAGAATCCCAGGGATGGGGGAGCCTGGTGGGCTGCCGTCTAAGGGGTCTCATAGAGTCGGACACGACTGAAGCGACTCAGCAGCAGCAGCAGCAGCAGCAGCAGCAGCAGCAGCAGCAGCAGCTCTGCTTCCTTCCTGGCTCAGCCAGTAAAGAATCTGCCAGCAATGTGGGAAATCCATGTTCAATCCCTGGGTTGGGAAGATCCCCAGAAGGGACTGGCAACGCACTCCAATACTTTTGCCTGGAGAATCTCATGGACAGAGGAGCCTGGTGAGCTACAGTCCATAGGGTTGCAAAGAGTCAAACACGACTGAGTGACTAGTACACCTACCACACACACAGTTTCCACTTATCTTCTTTAGTTCATGTAAAAATCATTTGTTTCTAAAAGAACAATCCCAGACTAGCCAAAAATGTTATGAAAAAGATGGTCAATGATGTCTTTTCTAACTGCATTTCAAATTTTACTTACAGTAATAAGACTATGTGCTTGGCACCAAATGAGTAATGAACAGAAGCAGAAGCCCAGACAGAGGTCCAGAAGAGACACAAATATATCAGTGTGATTTCAAATGAGAGAGAGACGAGATGATTTGATGACAGGCGTTAGAATAGTCAACAGAGCAACAATAATGATATAAAAGTTTCCGCTTTTAGCATTCCTCAACACAGACAGTTAGGGAGCTGAAAAAAAATCCAATGTTAAAAACGCTGGAATTGTAAAACTATGAGAATACAACACAGATAAATCGAATCAATAAGCCAGCATTGGCAAGAGGTCAGAAAAAAAAAGATAACTAAATACATAAAGATGTAATGCTTGGTATGGAAAAACATTGAAAACAGAGTAAAAGAGACAAGAAATGGAGAAACAGGTAAATGTATTACATGTAGAGAAAAGTGCCAGCATTCTTGGCGTGTAACGATGAAGACTGCGCATGTGCCAAGCTGCTTCTGTCGAGTCCGGCTCTTTGTGACCCCATGGACTGTAGCCCGCAGGGCTCCTCTGTCTATGGAATTCTCCAGGCAAGAATACTGGAGCGGGTTGCCATTTCTTTCTCTAGGGGACCTTCCTGACCCAAGAACTGAACTTAGGTCTCTTGGGTCTTTTGCACTGGCAGGCAGATTCTTCACCACTGAGCTGCCCAGAAGGCCCGTACCCGGATCTTTAGATTCCTGAAAAGTCTTTCCTGCATGCATTTAGCAGTCACCAGGCAACACGCAGTGCACTTAGGAATGGATATATTTTAGCATAAGGCCTGGGTTTGGGACCCTATATTCACTTTTCAGCTGTGCAACACAGGATACATTTCCCTAACTCCGCCCACTAAGGCTCAGGTGGTCTGTGTGAGGACTGGGGACAATAACCGCTTCAGGCTGTTGTGAGTGTTAAAGGAGGGAAGCCTGTGAACACATTTAGCAAGTGCACCAGGAAGAGGAGATTTGTTTCACAGCCTGGCATGGAGACAGCAGAATAGGGGACTGAGTTCATAGGAACCTCCTATCCTCACGTGCAACGCAAAGGTGGCTCCTCTAATCCACAGAAGCGAAGCACTCCGAAAAACATGGCTTCTGCAGACGTGGGCTGCAATTCGGAGCACTGTCTCACTTACCAGCCCTACTAAAGATGAGAAACCTGCTATAATCCCAACAAGAATCAGCTTTAAACCAGAAACGCTGCCTTCTGTATCACCAGTGTCACAGGTGACCCACAGCAAGCCTGAATTTCAAGGTTGGCAAGATGCTCCTTCAATACAAATTTCTTTGGCTTGACCTTCTTTTCTCCTCCATTCTCTCTGCTTTCTAATTGTCAAATAGTATGAAAAAAATTCTGCAATAATTCTGAAATCACACTGATATATAATGGGGGATTTTTCTTTCAGAATGAAACTCAATGACTTTTGTAATTGGTTTTTTAGAGAACCACAAACATTTTAGTTCTTTACGAATTTATGGATTCAGTTCCACCATGGCAGGGGCGGAGGGGTGGGTACAGCTCACAAATTCAAAGGGTGACACCTTTTAAACCCGATTGAAGTTTCTGGAATTTATTTAAAATACAGAACTTAAAAATCACAGTTGGTTGGCTCGGAGAAATGAATTTCGGGATTGTTTATCTCTGTACAGCAGACCCAACCTCTCTTCACAGTACACACTTTCTAATCGCAACACTGCCCGAGACCCACCAACCATGGTTTCCAATACCCGCTAAGCTTGGGTTTCTTCCCTAGTTTATCCAAACCCAGCGGAGAAGAGCCAGCCCCATGGCTGAATGGCAAGGGCAAGGCATTCTTTGAACAATCTACAGTTTGGAACAGAGTTCCAAATGATCTAGACGAACAGCGGCATTTGGAATCAGCAAGGTTTTCAGTCTTCGGATGGAGAGAGCAGTCTGACAGGAAGTGAGCTTCCTGCCCGTGGCCATCAGAGTGCGTGGGCTCCACCTTCTCCTCCTCCTCCAGCAGGTTTCCCAAGCTCAGTACTTGTTGATTTGAGGTCCCAGCACTGCAGGCCCTTCCTGCCTCACTACACCGTGTGGCAGCAGCTCCCCACACCCCCGCCTCTGCACTGTGACAACCAAAAATGTCTCCAGATGGTGTGAAACCAGCCCTGCTTAAGAACCACTAACCCACAGCTAAAGAAGAACTAAAGAGCCTCTTGATGAAAGCGAAAGAGGGGGCAAAAAAGCTCAGCATTCAGAAAACTAAGGACATGGCATCAGGTCCCATCACCTCATGGCAAATAGATGGGGAAACAGTGGCAGACTATTCTTTTGGGCTCCAAAATCACTGCAGATGTTGACTGCAGCCATGAAATTAAAAGACGCTTACTCCTTGGAAGGAAAGTTATGACCAACCTATACAGCATGTTAAAAAGCAGAGACATTCCTTTGCCAGAAAAGGTCTGTCTAGTCAAGACCATGGTTTTTCCAGTGGTCATGTATGGATGTGAGAGTTGGACTGTAAGGAAAGCTGAGCGCCAAAGAATTGATGCTTTTGAACTGTGGGATTGGAGAAGACTCTCGAGAGTCCCTTGGACTGCAAGCAGATCCAGCCACTCCATCCTAAAGGAGATCTGTCCCAAATATTCATTGGAAGGACGGATGTCGAAGTTGAAACTCCAACCTTTTGGCCACCTGATGTGAAGAACTGACTCATAGGAAAAGAACCTGATGCTGGGGAAGACTGAAGGTGGGAGGAGAAGGGGATGACAGAGGATGAGATGGTTGGATGGCATCACTGACTCAATGGACATGAGTCTGAGTCAACTCCAGGAGGTGGTGATGGACAGGGAGGCCTGGCGTGCTGCAGTCCATGGGGTCACAAAGAGTCAGACATGACTAAGCGACGGAACTAAACTGAACCTACAACTATGTAAGAATAATATAGCTATGGGCTCTTGTCCCTCACTTCATACCATTAAAGCGAAAAATCCACTTCACATAGACTATCAACTAAATTTTATGTAGTCATATCTATATCCATAAAAGCACAGAACTGGCCTTAAAAATATTACTTTTTTAAGAGGAAAATAAGATATTCCCATTCAACTACCTAATGAAAGGCTTGCTTGTGAGAAATTTTGTCAGATAACATCTGGGATGTTGGAGTAGACATACCAATCACAGAAAAAAATTAAATACTCTTTACTTATGTTTCATCAACCCAAGGTTGATGCAAGTTTGGAAAACAAAATGCAAATGAGAAAGACCAGTAAAAACTAATTTACAACACATTCTTTCATCAGCAATCCAGAGCGAAAATCCCAGCGAATATTTCCTGTGGCTGCTGCGTGCCAGGAGGTCTTCAACCTCTATCTCATTTAACTTTCAGAACCTTTC
This sequence comes from Procapra przewalskii, assembly GCA_006410515.1. Lineage (NCBI taxonomy): Eukaryota > Metazoa > Chordata > Mammalia > Artiodactyla > Bovidae > Procapra > Procapra przewalskii. The sequence goes on along the minus strand of SJYF01000247.1, from coordinate 1,911,519 downwards.
AGAGAAGTCAGAGAACCCGGAGAACCAGCCCAGAGGACAGGACCGTTAGAAGTAGAACTAGGGTTTGGAGCCAGCATTCTGTCTCCAGAGCCTACGTCTTTTGATATCAGAGGCTGCCTCGGTTGGCATCACTGAGTGGCTCCAGGGCAAATCAATCTATGCTCAGAAAAAAAATGTCAGTGGAAACTGGGAAAGAGGAAAATCAGACGTGGTGAGAGACTGGGGGAGGAGAGAAAATTCCGTGCCTTCTGTTAAGTCTTGTTACAGAACAAGTGTGGAGTAAAATAGACATTGCAAATGGACAAGGAGCACTCTGCAGCGCTAAGGAAGGCATGCTGCTGCACTCACGGGAAAATGGGCTTGTCTCAGCTAAGGCGTGTTACCAAGGTGAACAAAGGGATAATCCACCTATTTGGTAAGGATACAAAAAAATTACAGCTCAAAGACTTAGATTCATTTTCACTTTTAATTTTCTGAATCAAAATCTCTTTCCATATGGACTTGGCGTGTCAAGAGCCAAAAATATCATTCCAGAAAGGCAGATTAGAGCCAAACACAGACAGCTCTGAGAAAGCTGATGTGTGTGATGGGATCACCATGTTCCAAGCATTTTATCATTTTCCTAGAGTACCATTATGTGTAAATTCTGCAGAAAGAATTGTGATAGGGCCCCTCTAGTTATTATCTTAACGATTGGAAAGGATGCTCAGGGAAATTTCCATGGATACCTTCACTTAAAAGTTTGGTATGGGCATCTAAACTCTTCCATGCACAGCTCCCCAGCAAGCCTGCACACTGGATCCTGTGACAATGGGAGGTCTGAGTCCTGGGAACCCCGCTGGGGGCACACCCCTCAGCCAGCCAGCATCACAGCATTGAGTTGGAGTGAGACAGCACCCTACAACACCTCCTCTCAGTTCAAACATGCAAACCTCTAGCGCAGCAGAGACTCTAAGAGGGATGGCCAAATCTGGGGTTAAGTGCCCACTGAGGATAACACTGGATATAATTTTACAGTTTATGATGCACCTTCACATGGATTTTAATATTGAATTATCACCTCAACCCAGTGAGAGGGTATTATCAGTCTCACTGCATAAAACGGTAGCTGAGTGGTGAATGGCTAGCTTGAGTTTATGTGTGTGCCTGCTAAGTCACTTCCATTGTGTTCAACTCTTTTTGTCCATACGGATTGTAGTCCACCAGGCTCCTCTGTCCATGGGATTCTCCAGGCAAGAATATAAGCATGGGTTGCCGTGCTCTCCTCCAGGGGATCTTCCGGACCCAGGGATCGAACCTGTGTCTCCTGCATCGGCAAGCGGGTTCTTTACCACTAGCGCCATCTAGGAAGCCCGGGTTTATATAACTAGCATTTCTGTGTGCTGTTCTTCGCTGCTCAGTTGTGTCCGACTCTTTGGGACCCCGTGGAAAAGTAGCCTGTCACGTTCCGTCGTCCATGTAAATTCTCTAGGCAAGAAGACTGGAGTGGGCTGCCATGCCCTCCTCCAGGGGATCTTCCCAGCCCAGGGATCCAACCCAGGTCTCTTGCATTGCAGGTGGCTTCTATACCATCTGTGTCATATAGGTAATAATGAACTTCAGGTCTGACCTTGATTTTGTTTGCTTTCTGCTCCACCATGCCACCAGGAGATGAAGGATTCAACTCCGTGGGGAAGTCTTACCAATGCCCCCTATTCAATCCAGGCATTAATTCAACTATTAAGCTACTGATTCCTCTTTTGTGGAGGATTACTTTAATTTAGTCAAGACAGGTTTTATCATAGACATAATTTAAGGTTAACTTTGCAATGATCACTGAGAAAATATATTTGTAAATATAGCCCTTTAAAATGGGCATAAAAACAATTCAAATTAAGAAAGTCTAGTTGACAACAAAATGTAATTCCACATGCCAGAAGCTTGTGGAATTCCATAAAGCTTAAGTTGTTAATATCAATATCAAGTCCTGAGACCATGAAAAGGCACAATTAAAGAGATACAGAATGACTGCATTTAAGAATCAGTGAATTAATATCAATTTACTAGGGCACTGTTGATTATTTGTACTGTGGGTTAACTTTTAGAGCAACTAAAGTATTTTTCACAAAGCACTTGGATTGTTCATCTCTTCTCATACTTCTTGAACCAAATAGAGTTTTGAATATGAAACTAAATTTTGAAATTTATTTCCTAAACTTTTAAGATACACTTTCATTATTTAAGTAAACTTATGTTTTTAAAAAGTGATAATTTATTATATAAATAATCATCTATGATCTTGTGACAGGATTTGAATTTTATGTAAGAATGAGTGTATAAGTGATAAAATAGTTCAATCTATTTCTGCTTTCAAATCTGTATATTATTCTACTGAATGGAGTGCATTCTTGGTAATCATATTACAGCAATTAGCAGAATAGGTTAAATGGGATTATGCTTGTCATTAATAAGATATGGAGATAACACTACCCTTATGGCAGAAAGCAAAGATAACAAAGAGCCTCTTAATGAAGGTGAGAAAGGACAGTGAAAAAGCTGGCTTAAAACTCAACATTCAAAAAACGAAGATCATGGCATCTGGTCCCATTACATCATGGCAAAGAGACAGGGAAACAATGGAAACAGTGACAGACTTTATTTCTTGGGCTCCAAAATCACTGCAGATGGTGACTGCAGCCATGAAATTAAAAGATGCTTGCTCCTTGGAGGAAAAGCTATGACAAACCTAGACGGCATATTAAAAAGCAGAGATATTCCTTTGCCAACAAAGCTTTGTCTAGTCAAAGCTAGGGTTTTCCCAGTAGTCATGTATGGATGTGAGAGTTGGACCATAAAGAAGGTGGGTACTAAAGAATTGATGCTTTCAAATTGTGGTGTTGGAGAACACTCTAGAGAGCTCCTTGGACTTCAAGGAGATCCAACCAGTCAATCATAAACAAAATCATCCCTGAAGATTCACTGGAAGGACTGAAGCTAAAGGTGACACTCCAATACTTTGGTCACCTGAGGTGAAGGGCCGACTTGGAAAATGCCTGAAGCTGGGAAAGACTGACGGTAAAAGGAGAAGGGGCGACCGAGGATGACATGGCTGGAGAGCATCACTGACTCGATGCACATGAATCCAAGCAAACTCCAGGAGATAATGAAGGACGGGGAGCCTGGCGTACTGCAGTCCACGGGGTCAAAAGCGTCGGACATGCGTTAAGAGACTTAACAACAACAAGCAACAAAGCGAGGAGACTCGTCTGCATCCACTTACTTCTGTGTTCTCTGCCTCTGTCTCTTCACACGTACATGTGTGAAGTGCACATGGCCACCTGTGCTGGGAATGGTTTGGAGTCTGAGAGATGCATGAAGCCACCAGGTCAACAGTTGGCGGGATCAGTGAAAATTGTAGGAAATTACAGATTCACTCAACATGAAGTATGGACAGATGAAAGACGGGCAGGATAGAGACCTCATAAAAGCAGTCAGGAGACTTCTGAAGGTGAAGGTGAAGTCGCTCAGTCGTGTCCGACTCTTTGCGACCCCGTGGACTGTAACCTACTAGGCTTCTCCATCCATGGAATTCTCCAGGCAAGAATACTGGAGTGGATTGCCATTTCCTTCTCCAGGGGATCTTCCTGACCCAGGGATCGAACCTGGGTCTCCCGCATTAGAGGTGGACGCTTTAACCTCTGAGCCACCAGGGAAGCCCCCTACTACAAGGCTTTTTGTCACTTATAGAGTACAAATCCAGATTATTTACTGTGATTGTTGGTATCTGTTAGTGTATGGTTTTGGAATAAACGCTCCCAACAGTAATATATTAAAAGCAGAAGTACATGTAAGTCCATAAGAGTCTAATACTAATGTCAATAAGCAGGGCCCTTGCCCAGCACCACGCAATGATCTGGTACCAGCTGAATGACCTACAGCTCATCTCTGACACCATGTGCCAGGGATAGCATCAGATTCCACAGGTTAAGCGTTCAGTCCTACAAAGCTCCTCCCTGCGACTTCCAGACACAAGTCCAGGTTGTCACCTGGGATTCAGACCCACCGCTATAGATCGTCACTTCTATGTCCCTCACCTTGGGTTTCAATCATTTGCTACAACGGCTCGTGGAACTCAGAGAAATACTTTCCTTGCTAGATAACTGGATTATTGTGAAGGGACAGCACTCAGAACAGGCAGGTGGAAGAGCTGTAAAGGCAAGACATGTGGGAAACTCCACATTGTTTGAGCACAACTCTCCCCAAACCTCCACATGTTCACCAGCATGCAAGGCCTCTGAACCCCATTCTCTGGGGTCTTGATGGAGGCTTCACTGTATAGGTACCATTGATTAAATCATAAGTTATTGGAGCCTGAGCTCCATTTCCAGCCACACTCCCCTCTCCAGAGATCTAGGGCTGAAACTGAAATTTCCCACGCTCTAATCACAAAGACTGGCTCCCATGGAAAACAGTCTCCATCCTCACGTGCATCCCAAACTAACTTCCTTAACAGAGAGAAAGGAGCAATTGTTGCTCTTAGCACTTAAGCAATTTCAAAGGTTTTAGGCGCTCTGAAGGGGGACAGAAAACAAATAGAAATTTCTTATTATAAATCACAATATCACAGTATAGAATTTCTGTTTCTCAGGAAAGTTCATCACGACTACAGAAGTTTCACCGGTATTGCTAACAGTTTCTATCCACCAGAGGAGTTCTGAAATATCACTCACCAGACATAGAATGGAGACACAAACCCGATGAAGAAGCATCAGCGTCTACTATAAAGTCTGCAGCTATTATAAAACTCTAAGCACAAAGAATTCAATTTCACACATGCAGCTCAGAAGGCACATTTACGTGTAAGCCAGTGAAGTGTGGCTTTTCATTTAGATCAAATGACTGTTCTGAATTAATTTACTCAGTTTTGATTCCAGGTTTTCTTGTGCATGTACCAAAAGTTAAGTGATAGCTGTCAGTGTCAGCTTGCTTAGCAGAACAACTTCACATGGAGTTAAACTGAATAGTGTTCTGTCAAAGTCATTGTATTGGAATGGACAAAAAGTTTGTTCAGGCTTTTCTGCATGATGTTATAGAAAAAGCTGAAACAACTTTTTGGTTAATCCAATATAATAAAAATGGAAAACCTCTTAAATCTAGGAATTGTTCAGTTTTTCTTTTCATTTAATTCATTGAATCAAAGTAAAGCATTTGGAAGTATATTCTCTTGATAGTGAAATATCTGAATTTATTGTGAATTCTAGTGCAAATTCAGTTTAAAAGTTCCACGTTGAATATATTCTTTGTTTTTCACAGTGACAATATAAATATATTGATATATTTCAGTGAAATATACCATTATGGTTAAGAACAACATCCTTACTAAAATTAGAAATCTGTGGAGCATGCTTGAAAGTAATCATGCAATGCATTTAACTCATAACTCTGTTCAGACAAGCTGTGATATTCTACAAATCAACCCAGAAGCTGTAGTTGTCAAAATTTACAGTAACTGAACCACAAAAGAGTGTCAAAACTGACACTGGATACGAAAGCATCTCTGTGGTCTGTCTGCAGCCCAGTGTCAGTCAAACTTTTAGGGAAGTTTCAGTCTTGAAAAAACTACTTTATAAATCAAGTCTAGGGTCTATGAAGGATGGCAGAATATGCCAACCCCAAATATGCCACTTTGGCATAGGTGTTATTTGAGCTGAAGCCAACTGAGAGGGAAAGAAAAACTCTCTGCTCGCCCTTATTTACTTCAGCAGGACGTACATTTGTAAAGGTAGCCCCCCCCCTCCCACTCCTTATTGAGAAGGACAGAAGTTAATCTACAGAGGTACCAGCCAAGAGGGTCATGTCCAGCTCTTTGTGACCTCACAGACTGTAGTCTGGCAGGCTCCTCTCTGTCCATGGGATTTCCCCAGCAAGAATACTGAAGTGGGATCCCATTTCAGAGGAATCTAAGCATCAAACTTTACTAACTAATCCTTACCACCCATTAGTTCCAGACTATATTTAATTTTCCACAATCTGCTGCCCCAAAAGTTCACTGTCCTTTCCCTTTCTCTTGTCACTGATCTACAAATTCATTGTTCTCTGGTTAAGAGGCCACAGAAGCCCACGTTCTAACTGTCTGTCTGAGCTCCTCATCTGTAGACACTCCCATGTGTATGTGTGTGGCATGTGTTAATAAGTTTCTTTTTTTTTCCTTCCTTGTTATTCTGTCTTTTGCCAGAAACCTAGATGGAAAACCTAGGAGAGGAGAGGGAAACTTTTTTTTCCTCTCCCATACTACCTGAGCAGTAATTCCTTTACAAAAGTCTTCCAGATTTATTTGCATTTTGTCCAAAATCAGTTAGCAATATTTAATCAAAGTATTGAACTAATGAGTGTCCTAAACCTTCAGTTTTTGAAGTGCTAAGTAATTATAAATCACTGAAAAACATTTGCAAGAAGACATTGAAACTAATCCCTACTAAAGTGGGGTGGGGGACTGATTTGAGAAATCAAATTATATACTGGATTTCCATTCTGAAACCTGTGACTAAATTTTTGGAAATTTCTGTTGGTGGGAAGAGTCAGGGCAACTCTTATTTTTAATTAGTGATTTTTATATTGATATCACAAAGAAGTGGAATTGAGAAAACTGATTCTGCTGCAGTGTGGTGGAACTTTCAAAATATGTACAAATAAAAATATTTGGCAAGCTCTGTTCTGTAAAAATGCTTGTCAACGAAAAGTTCTCGGAGTGAAGCAAAAAACAGTACTTATGATAATATTCTGTCAGGAATACTTGCCCATTTTAATTAAAATGTTAGAATTGAGATTACTTTATCAAAATTTTCTTGGAGCTTGCTACAAGCAGAGGCATGTTTTCTCAATTACAGATTATGATCTGTAGAGAAACATCCATGGGTGGTGTTAACGATTTTAAATGTTTCACTCACACTACAACTTTGAAGGAGACTGCAGGCAACTGTATTTTTTTTTTCAGTTAAAAAAAAAATACAAACATATATTTCTCAGGAGGAGGAACCAGATGGAGCCAGATGGAGACCAGCAAGGACAACACCAGGTGCTGGACTTTGGCTTTGGGGTCAAGGGTCAAGGCTCTTTCCAGGGCGATACAAGGGGGAAGCACCTCGCCCGAGCAGGCAGTGTCAGGCTCTGGCTGGCTGGGTGTCAGGCAGCAGGGAATGGGTTAACTGGTGCACACCCTACCTCTATGCATACAAATTATATCATGCATTTTTAAGATGCTGTCTTGGTCAAGTGAAAAAGTCAGTAGGAAATCTTGGTCTAAAGAAATAAGTTTGGGCCCCTGCAATGGCACCCCACTCCAGTACACTTGCCTGGAAAATCCCATGGATGGAGGAGCCTGGTGGGCTACAGTCCATGGGGTCGCTAAGAGTCAGACACGACTGAGCGACTTCACTTTCAATTTTCACTTTCATGCATTGGAGAAAGCAATGGCAACCCATTCCAGTGTTCTTGCCTGGAGAATCCCAGGGACGGGGGAGCCTGGTGGGCTGCCGTCTATGGGGTCGCACAGAGTCGGACACGACTTAGCAGCAGCAGCCTGTTTCACTGTAGTGACACTAAGGATGCAGGGTCAAGTTCCTGCCTCGCCTCGATGCACCCACCTCTACCACACCTTTCAACTGCAAGCCTGTGCCGCTGGCATCTGCTCTCCCTTCCCCCCTTAAAAACATGCTTTTCTCAGCTGGAAGCAGTTCCCTGAGTCACAGACGGGCTCAGTGAATATCTGTGGAATGAACAGCTTGATGGGTTTTGAAGTTCTCTCTTTAAGAGAGGAGGTGCTAAAGATTATAGATGCCAGAATAAAACTGCTTTGCCAATGATATTGATATTACAGGATGCTGGCCTCTGTGTGCACACTTCTGCACATCGATGGGTAGGTGTAAACATGCCAGCACTATCAGGATTGCACGTGACGTGGCCCTCAGTGTTGTGAAAATCCACAGGTAGACCTAAAAACCCCTGAAATCCCACTCCCAGTGCACCTGAGATATAGGATTGGAGGCCATGTTTTCTTTGATGTAGAACTGATCACAATGAAAAGAGAATCAACACATCATGACTTCCTTCACTAAATAACTCGTCTGAACTCCAGGTTATTGAGACTCTTGCTTATTTGGCTGCAAGTACAACCTGTGAAGCCACCAAGGACAAATCTGCAAATTGTTATTGTTTATGTCGCTAAGCCATGTCCAACTCTTGCGACCCCGTGGACTGTAGCCCGCCAGGCTCCTCTGACCATGGGATTTCTCCAAGAATACTGGAGTGGGCTGCCATTTCCTTCTCCAGGGGAACACTGAAAAAACTAATTCTAAACATCACGGGAAACACGATGTTTGTAGAGAGTGAGGTAGATTGTATCACTGTTTACCACTAAAATATATCCCAGAATATAGATGCTATTTGCAATAGACATAATTTCTTTCCCTCACCGAGTTTATAATCAATTGCTAATTATGAGGATAAAGTTGCAATTAAACGCACAAGTCACAATATTTTTCTAAGCAATATTAGCTCTGTAAAGACTCTGTGGGCATTTATTTATACGAAAGTTGGACCTTAAAAATAAGGCTCGGCTGTCTCCAAAGTCCTAGTGAGGGCACTTGGATGCTGTGGGAATACTGCCGCTTCTTAACATCCACCACCAGAAAATGAACTGCTTAAAATCCAGACGGTTACAACATGCAAGGTTGACCTTAACGGGTACAAAATTGGTCCAGGAGGATTTGCAATATTGTCCTACTAGCGCCAGCGGGGGCTGCTATGCGTCCGCAGTGACAGTTAAATGAAAAGGTGAGGCTTATGAATTTCATGCCCAAGCACCTGTAACGTTTCCAGGAAACCCCGCTGATGCAGCCGCTTGCATCTGAAATCTACAGGGTTCACTGCGGGAGAAATGAAGGTCACTGACTGACATTAAAACTGACATGGCTCGCATTTCAAAGCCTCAGTGTTGATAAAATACTTCTGTTTTCATACGTAACTGACCCCAAACAGTATGGCTGAGTAATCTCTCTCCTATGAGTAAGACTTTGAAATTTGACTTTCTCCCTTATATCTAATAGCGTCTTAAAACTCTCTATTGATTTTTGATTAACTTATCTTATCTAATTTAGTTTTGGAAAATTCCATTAGATGCAGAAGGGATTTTTAAAAGTAGAGTGTTCCATATAAAAAGAACTTGTTTTCTGTCTTTCACACTGCATAAAATGGATTTACTTTAATTCAGACTAGCAAATATTTATGTAAACCTATTGAATGCAAAGACTTATGCAGGACACTGTGGCTCTGGTCACATCTGCGCATCGGTCAAGCTTGGACTGATCCTTCACGCAGCCTAGAAATTGGAGCAGACAGACAAGCATATAGCTGTTTTCTTCAACTCTTTTAAAGAGTTGGTTTTTAAACTGTCTTTGGATCTCACTTTATTGCTAGTAGCTTCCTTTTCACATGCAAACCTACTTTCCATCTTCACTAGGTAGCTTGCCTTTTACTGTCCAGTAAGAATTGCACACATGAAGAAGGTAAGGTGTGATGAGAGGAAAATATATAGACCGCACAGGTCTTGGTGGGTAGGCTGCTACAACCAGTTCCTTGTGGTAAGAGTACATGCAATTTTTTAAATGTCTTAGTCTCACCTTCTTCTTATGTAAGAAAGATAGACATTCAAATAATTTGAAATTAGTTTAAGTAAAGAGTTACAGTTCATTAAGCACCATGTTTGAATTTCAAAGGAGGCAATGAGATTACCTTTATGGAAGGTTATACCCACACAAAGGAGTCTCCTCTCTGAAAGGGTACAGAGTAGGAAGATTTATTCTCCCTCAAGGCTGGATCAGACTGAGGTGTGCACACTTTTTCAGCCAAGAGTGACTCAGCCCTAATGTAGAGAGATCTTACTCCCACGGGGTCTGGGCACAGTGTGAGGTAGCCTGTTTTGAGCTAAAGACACATCTCTGAAGCTTTCTCTTTCATCTTAAAAAGTTCTAAGGTATTCCATTCTACTGTAGAATGTGCTCCTGCTTACTGTAATATCAATTTGGTATTCTTACTTACCTTTCTCTAGAATACTACGTAAAATGAATACTCCAAGATACTCCCACACTTAAAGGAAAGAATTCTCATTCCTGGCATGTTACATTACCTATGAGTATATACACTATTTGGGTCAAATAGGAGAAATACATAGGTCTGCAAGGTCAGAGAAGATCACTGCTATTATCTGTCTCTCTCTCTCACACACACACACACACACACACACTACACACACATAATGTCAAGGATTTTTCCATTACAGAGACTTACTGAAAAAAGACCATGTGAAAGATTTCAGTAAAATTCCATGTGATTTTAGTCTGTAGTCTCTCATAATGCTCTTCAGAGACTGACGACTGGATAAAATTGTAAGTCCTTGTCTGACACCAAAAAGTCAAGAAAGAGTTAAACTGATAGAATATAGTCCTTGCTTCCTCAGATGGTAAACAATCTGCCTGCAATGTGGGAGATCTGGATTCAATCCCTGGGTTGGGAATATCCCATGGAGGAGGGCATGGGAACCCACTCCAGGACTCGTGCCTGGAGAATCCCCATGGACAGAAGAGCCTGATGTGCTGCAGTCCATGGGGTTGCAAAGAGCTGGACATGACTGAGCAACTAATACTGGTCCACAGCAACATAAAAGGAACTTCTGCATTGATTCTGAATCATAAAACACAGCCAAGTGTAACCAAAACTAAAATGTAAATTGACAAGAGATTAGACAAGATATACATTCAAAGGGACCATAACCAAGATACCACTTTCTCATCTCTGTTAAATGAATCAATGAATTCATACCAAAATACTGTCAAATGACAGTCAAATCACTCTCCTCCAGAAACACCAAGAGCAAGTATAAAAAGACTTTCAGATAAACTTTTACTGATCTCCAAGCCCAAGTGAATTTTTTAAGTGTGCAATCCAAGGTATTGCTTCAATAGGCTACATGAACCATAAGACAAATTTGAAAGCAAGAAAACTGTAAAAAAAAATTATATCAAACAACAATGGCATCAAAAACATAAATCTTTATGGGAAGAGTTGAGGAAAATTACAAGGTAGCAGTGCTTCTTAGATTTAATGTCCTACTGGGAACTCGACTTTAGAACGTGTTTCTGGAAGGTTAAATTTTGACTGTAAACGTGGTTCTTTTTTGATCTGTCTTCAGCTTTGTAAGCTAAGGGCTAATGAATAAAGGTGAAAGGAAGTACAGGAATGCAGCAGGTGGCCTTCGAAGAAGCAAAGAAAGGGCAACAGGGTGGTGATTTTTTTTTTCTTTTTGCCAAAAGATATCATGGTAATAATTTTTTTCTATTTTGTATGTTTTCAAATTTTATATTTTTAAAATTTAAGAAGAATCCTTTTATAATGTAAGATTCAAGGTGCAGAAATACTGCATCCCTCTGGGGGCACCGGATATCACAGTAAGCCCCAATGTTAGGGGAAGCGCACTGACAGAGACCGGCCCCCTGGCCAGGCACCATAGTAACCATCTGCCTGAGCTGTTTCAGAACAGAAGGTCCTGGAGAGAAACAGGGAACAGATAGGCCTCCACCAATCCAAAGAGTTCAGGAAAGGTCAAAAGGAGACACCACATGTCAGACCACCTCCCAGAATTCTGCTCTCTGGCATCCATCTTGGCTGAAAAAGGCGTGCAGCACCAGGAAGGACCCTGAGTCAGAATGATTGGCTAAAGACAGCCCAGAAACGGACCCCACCACCATAAAACCCGAGACTGCGAGCCGTGTGGCAGAGCTGTTCGCCTGGGCTCCCTTCCCCTCCTGCTCTCCATCCAGGCGCCCTTTCCCAATAAAATCTCTTGCTTTCTCAGCACATGTGTTTCCTCGGACAATTCATTTCCGAGTGTAAGTCAAGAGCCCGGTTTCGGGCCCTAGAAGGGGTCTCCCTTCCTGCAACACCAAGATACACATACTGGTTTGGGAAGGAATGAATGTCTCACTTTGGCATTGCCAGTTTCATTTTTATTTGGCTGAATATTGTTATTTCTGAGTCCAGTTGAGGCATCCAGAAATGTGTTGAACCTTTTTGATAGGGTTTCTACAGGGGATACTTAACAATAGACCTGTTCTACCTTCAAGTGCTATAATTTCTGTTCTTGGCTCAAGTCTTTGCCTTTTGTTCAATTCACTATTTTTAACTCCTAAACCTAAGACTGATAAAAATAATAACCTTGAGTGGAGGAAGATCAAGACACTATTCTAAATAAGTACAGGTCACTGAAAAGCTGGACAGCAGATGGAAACGTGCTAGATCACATGAAGCTTCAGGATGGTTTAACCCGTGAATAGTTCACTCTGTTCTTTAAGAGAGAGGAGAATATTCTACATACACTATTTCATAAACTCAAAAGATACATATCAGTTACCTGAATTAAAACTTAAGCCTAATATCTAGAAATGAATAGCACATTTACCTTATACATTTTTCTACATATCATAGCCACATATGTGTCGTCTGGAAAGCAGTATCATTGAAAGCCTCATTTTTTATTTCTGCATTTGGCAGAAGACAGGACCACAAACAAGTGCTTTTTCAAATAATACTATCGATTAATAAGCTGTGAACAAAGATTATTCCTACATTTTGCAGTTCTTCAGAACCAGTCAGAGCCTTACAGATTAGCTACTTTGATTCCTGGATTTTATAAGGAACCTGAAGACTTAATAGACTGTTAAATTGCTAAGGTCAAAAGTTAGCTTAGTGACATTGGAGCTCCTTGAAAATAAGTTATTATACACTTGCAAAGATCTTTTTTTAAAATGGGGATTATCATTAAGAAGGTAGAAGAAAGAGGTCAACCTCTTTTTATACAAAACTACATGTTTATAAGCACAAAAATAAATAAATTATTATTTTGCTACCAATTCTCTACAATCTATTTCAGAGGATAGAAGCAGGATAAATGCTTCCTAATTCATTCTAGGAGGACAGTATTACCTTAATACCAAAACCAGACAAAGACAATTCAAGAAAACTACAGATCAATATCTCTCATGAATACAAAAGCAAAAATCCTTGACAAAATATACCAAATTGAATCCAAAAAGGTGTAAAAAAGTATTGTACACAATGACCAAGTGGGATTTATCCTAGGTTTATAAGGCAGATTCAACACTGAAAAATGAATTAACGTAAAAAAGAGAAATCACATGATAATGCAGAAAAAAAAATCTGACAAAGTCTCAAACATGTTCACGATAAAAACTGTCAGTAAACGAGGATCAGAAGAGGACTTCCTCAAGTTGAAAATTCTATCAACAAAATATCTGTTACTGATGTCATATCTAATGGCAAGAAACTTGAACTTTCCCACTAACATCATGTACGAGATAAGGACATGGTCTCTTACTAATCCTTTCAATGTCGTACTGCAAGTACCAACTAAATAAGGCAACAAGGCAAGGAAAGGGCACAAAATAAACAAATTGGGAAAGAAGACAAAACTGTCTTTGCTCACAAATGACAAGATAATCTAGGCAGAAAATCCAAGAGAATCAACCAAAAGAACCCTAGAAATAATAAGCACTTACAGCAAGGTTGCAAGGTCCAAGGTTAACATGCAAAAGTCAATTTCCATCCTACATGGCAGCAACGAATATGTGCTATTTGAAATAAAAACACAATGCCATTTGCATTAGCAGTTGAAAACTGAAGTACTCAGGCGTGAATCTAACAAAATATAAAATAAGACTTACATGAGGAAAGCTACAAAACTCTGATAAATGAAACCAAATAGGAACTAAATAAATGGAGGTATTCCATGTTTGTGGAAATAAAAATTCAACATTATCAAGATGTGGGTTCTTCCCAAATGGAAGCACACAGGCAATGCAGTCTCAATCAAAAGCCTGATATTCTTTTATGGACATCAACAAACTAATTTTAAAGTTTAGATGGAGATGAAATGACCAAAAATAGTCAAAACAGTATGGAATGAAAAAACAAAGCTGGGGGACTGACATTACCTGATTTCAACTTAATGATGAAGCTACATTAATTAAGGCAGTACCATGCTGGTGAAAGAACAAACATAGATATCAGTGGGACAGAATAAAAGCCCAGAAACAGATCCTGTAAATGCAGTCAACTGGTTTTTGGCAAAAGAGCAAAGGCAATACAATGGCGCAGATCTCTTCTGTTCTGTTTCAGATCCTTACCTGATGTCCGTACACGTTATGCAGCTGATGTCTCGACTGTTTGTTGTGATCAGGTTCAAAGCTACTGATGTTTCCTTGTCAGAGGTCGGGTGTGCTCCACATTTAAAGAAAAATTCCTGAAAGAATGAGAAATATGATCACAGACATGGAATCCAGCCGCCCATGTACCCTCTAAACATGTTCACAGTCAAGAATCTCTTCAGGAGAAGAAGAGTATCATCAGATTATAGATGAGTCTGAAATAAGACAACATCCACTCTTTTGAGGGAAACTAATGCCCTTGGGGCAAATTATTCAACAAACCTCCTTTTTAAGAAGCTTCCAAGTGTCTGCTAGTCTCTCCATCTTTTTCTTTTTCAACCAAGGAGTTGTGGGAGCACTCTGGGCCCCCTGCTCACCTCTTGATAAGCGAGTCTGGGAGAATAACAGTGTGAATGGAGGAGGAAGCCTACAGTACATCTCGACAATGAGGACGCATCTCGACAATGAGGAAGAGGACAGCCTGAGCCATGAAATGATTGGTCCAAAGTCAAACGGTCAGAGGTGAAAGCAGGAAGCAACCCAGGTTTCCTAAAGGGGAATGCAGTGCTTTTCTACAGGGTCCCTCACAGTCGGTCATTGAGAAGCAGCAATATAGTGCCAGGTAAGAAATACAGGGACTCCAACTATCGATAAGCACGCATGGATTGTAGACAGAGGATGAGACGGTTGGATGGCATCATCGGCTCAACAGACATGAATTTGAGCAAGTTCCAGGGGTGGGTGAAGGACAGGGAAGCCTGGCATGCTGCAGTCCATTGGGTCGCAAAGAGTCAGACACAACTGAGCGGCTGAACTGTAGACGTAGGGAGGGGTGGAGTGTACCTCTCCCCAGCCTGACTTACAGTCTGCCCCTCATTCTGCACACTTCAGCATCCCAGCATTCCCTGAGAGTCTCACCTGCCCACGCCCTTCGTCAGGTAGCTGGGAATGTTCTAAACCCAGGCCTCTTTTCATCTTAGTTCATTTCTCAGCCCCGTCCTGCCACATACTCCTTTATCTTAGCTGCTGATGTAAGTCACATCCCTGTTTTTTTTTTTTTTGGTTGTATGCGTCCTGATGCTGGGAAAGGCTGAGGGCAGAAGAAGAGGGCATCAGAGGTTGGTTGGTATCACTGATGCACAGGACTAGACTCGGCAAAACTCTGGGAGATGCTGAGGGAAAGGGCTGCCTGGCGTGCTGCAGTCCATGGGGTCGCAGACGGTCAAACAAAACTGGGCAGCCGAACAACAAAAGTTCACTGGTGCTTAGTCCCCTGACCAGGCCAGAGACTGAACCCAGCTATCAACAGTGAGTGTGCAGAGCCTGGACCACTGGAGTACCAGGGGACTCCCAAGTCACATTCCTCTCTACTTGTCTTATTTTTCCCACTGTTTTTCTATTTGTTTGCACAGTCCCTCTTCCCCCACACCCCACACACCAAGGTGTTGGGCCAGTAAATACTGTGCTTCTCGTCAAACAGTACGCACACCGTCCATGGTAATAATACCATGAAACTAAATTTTCTGCCACTACAAACATTCCATATAAATGTAACAGAGGAAACAGAAGGACTCTCGCATGTACATTTAATCCTCAACTCCATGTGTGTATCACTACCTGTATATAGAAAGCATTTTCCTTTAAACATTAGACCTGGTGTCAGTAAACTTTATTGCAGCACCATATATTAAACGTATTCAGCTTTGCAGGCCATATAGTCTTTGCTGCACTGCTCAACTCCAAATTATTATCTAAAAGCAGCCATGGACCATATGCAAATGAATGGATGTATCTGTAATCTGATAAAACTTTATTTACAAAAATATGCGTCAAACTGAATTTTGCCAACAGGCATAGACTGACACTTTCACCTTGAGCTTCCCAAATGGCACTAGTGGTTAAAAATACACACACACACACACACACACACACACACACACAAATACCATCTGCCAATGCAGGAGATATAAGAAACCCAGGTTCAATCCCTGGGTCAGGAAAATCCCCTGGAGGAGGGCATAGCAACCCACTCTTGCCTGGAGACCCCTATGGACAGAGGAGCCTAGGGTATGGTCCATAGGGCCACAGAGTCAGATATAGCTGAAGGGACTGAACATGCATGTGTAGATTGCCCACATCTGCAGTGGACCTTGAAATATTTATGGGCTGTCTTATATACATTTGTATCCTAACAGTGGATGGCAAAGGACAAGCAATTAAGTATATTTTCTTAAAAAAAATCAGTAGATTTATTTAATGAATTTCACCAATGTTTCCTTATACATTTGACATCATCACTCTTAAACTGCCTTTTCCCTACTTATAACCAAACTAAGGGCTCCCCTGGAGGCTCAGTGGTAAACATCTACCTGCAATGCAGGAGATGCGGGTTCAATTCCTGGGTCAGGAAAATTCCCTGGAGAAGGAAATGGCAACCCACTCCAGTATTCTTGCCTGGAGAATCCCATGGACAGAGGAGCCTGGCGGTCACATGCATGGGGTCACATACAGTGCATGGGGTCTCAAACAGTAGAACATGACTTCGCAGCCAAACAACAACAAACCAAACTGACCTCCTCGTCCTCTGACCACAGACCCAGAGAGCCACACCTGTGGGTCTCTAAGCCCAACATAGATCAGAATCATCTGGGAGGCTTGTTAAACGCCTTTGCAGGGACCCACCCCAGACGTCCTGACACTGGGCTTCGGATCTGCATTTCCAGCGAGTTGCCAGGTGATGACTGTCACTGCAGCTCTGGGGACCACACTTTTGAGAACTACTGAGTTAGAGCAGCATTAGAGGTGAAGGGGGTAAACTACTTATTCTTTCAGAAAACAAGGGATGTAACAAGCTCGCTTAGCGCATCTGAAAATAATGGCACATCTCCGGTGAAATGTGTGAAACTCCTCAAAAACCTGGAGTGCTCCTCTGTACAGAGAAATGGCCCCAAGCCAGGAATCTGGAGCCAAGGATGTTTTTCAGAATAAGTGCCTTATCAATTTCAGGTGGTGTAGGTTAGCCAGAACCCCCCCCCCATTGAGGGCAAGTGACAGAGTAGCTGACGCCCGGCCTGCAGTCCGCAGCGCCAGAGACGCAACCGTGCCAGCAGTGCGGCTGTGACGATGGGATGAGCGGCTGGTGGGGGCCCGTTCAGGCGTGTCTGCGGGTCCTGCATGGCTTCCCCGAAGCAGCACAGACATCACCCTGATTGCTTTTGCTTTCTCTCTTAACATGGAAAGCCATCCTTTTCACTCCATCTTTTTTCCTTTTTTTGAAATGATATGAATCCTTCAAAGGTCAATTCAAGGGTATTAAGGAAGAGAGTTAAGCCCAAACTTGACTATCAAAACAAGACATCTGGAGGACATGACTGATCCTTGTGAAATACACAGACTGCTTTTGCAGACCTGAAAAACATACTCACTCATAACAAAAAGTAATACCTCCAGAATAGCTGACTTGGCTGGCTTATTGAGGAAGTATTTCACATAGAGATAAATAGATAGAATTTATATTTTTTCTTAGATTGCAGAAAGCTACTGGTAGACATTCAGCTAACAAATCACAAACTGCTCTAACACTACATAAAACTCTGCCAGATAAAAGTTCAAATCCTTTTTACTGGAGGAAGGAATTTTACAATCAATAGTTTCAGTTCAGTTCAGTCATGTCCGACTCTGCAACCCCATGAATCGCAGCACACCAGGCCTCCCTGTCCATCACCATCTCCCGTAGTTCACTCAAACTCACGTCCATCAAGTTGGTGATGCCATCCAGCCATCTCAGCCTCTGTAGTCCGCTTCTCTTCCTCCCCCCAATCCCTCCCAGCATCAGTCTTTTCCAATGAGTCAACTCTTCGCATGAGGTGGTCAAAGTACTAGAGTTACAGCTTCAGCATCAGTTCTTCCAAAGAACACTCAGGACTGATCTCCCTTAGGATGGACTGGTTGGATCTCCTTGCGGTCCAAGGGACTCTCAAGAGTCTTCTCCAACACCACAGTTCAAAAGCATCAATTCTTCAGTGCTCAGCTTTCTTCACAGTCCAGCTCTCACATCCATACATGACCACTGGAAAAACCATAGTTGACTAGATGGACTTTTGTTGGCAGAGTAATGTCTCAGCTTTTGAATATGCTATCTAGGTTGCTCATAACTTTTCTTCCAAGGAGTAAGCATCTTAATTTCATGGCTGCAATCACATCTGCAGTGATTTTGGAGCCTCCAAAAATAAAATCTGACACTGTTTCCCCATCTATTTCCTATGAAGTGATGGGACCAGATGCCATGATCTTCGTTTTCTGAATGTTGAGCTTTAAGCCAACTTTTTCACTCTCTTCTTTCACTT
>SJYF01000247.1:1874617-1889948 GCA_006410515.1 Procapra przewalskii | reverse complement strand
TATTTCAGCAGAGAGAATTTAAAGCTGAGGTCTAGCTGCAAGCATGGTGGAGACTCCCCAAAGAGCTAAACCTGGGCAGAAAGCTCCTTGACATTAGCAGCGTTAGGGCAGTGCTCCAATCTGCTGGGTGGGGAGGATGGGGCAGCGGGGGCCGGGCGGGGAGATGCAGAGGCTGGGCTGCCTGGTGGGGGTGAGGAGGATGACTGAGACGCAGCCCCTGCGAGCGGTGCCCCCTGGAGACAAAGGGAAACGCCTGCCAGCTCTGCCCTCTCTCCCCCGCCGGTCTCCCCCCAGGCTGTGCTTGGGGAAAGTCTGCCTGAAGCAGGGACAGGGACAGGGGTCTGGGAGCTGGGGTTCGCCTGGCCAGCCCACGGGCCAGCAGCAGCAGGAAGGCAAGCGGACCTCAACACCACCGATGGCCGCGGGTGCGCCGTCAGGAGGCGGTCAGTTGGCCAAGGCCGAAGAACCCAACACTGCCTCCGCGTTAGTGCGGACACGTATAATTAGCCTCCAGAAAAAAAAATGCCGCCTTCAGATGCAGCTCTGGAAAGGGTACTAAATAAAGGTACACAGCTAATTACTCTGCCTGTTCACTGCGTTCAAGCTCAGATAAACCTGTCAAAAGATGACCTCCCAAATTTTCGACAACGAGGAATTGACACAGGCAGCTTCATTTAGAAAGCTAGTAATAAGCATCTGCATCAAAGAGGCCCTCACAGTTACCAAGTTTCGACAGACAGACCAGGCGCCACTTAGAATCAACTCAAATGTCTCTCACAGGCCTAGAAGTTTCGGCCGTGGCCAGCAACAAGCATCATCCCTGGCCTCTCGCCTCTCAGCCTGCTGCTCCAACAGCTCCTCCTGGGCTGATTTCCAGTTTCTTTTGCAAGAAGCAACTGCTAGCTTTAAGTCTCATTATCCATTTAAAAACCTCGTTACTGATGTTAACACTATAGCTTTAATTTTCTCTAAGCTAAGACATGGCAGACACAGCCTAGTGACCACACGCTGGCCCATCTGAGGAAGGCAGAGGCGCCAGCCCAGCACCAGTGCCTGTGCATGGATTGGTGAGTCTCAGTTTTCGTGTTGACCCTTCAGACTCGCTCTGTATTATGTAAACCCAGGAGGTAATTATATAGGCTTGGATATAAAATAACTGCCACTCGTTAGAGTGGATAAGACCTGTAGATTTTACTAATTTAACGGTGCCAGTTGTAAGTTTAGGTGACACCTATTTAAACAAATAAAATCTTGAAAGTTAATGAGGGATCATGTTCAATGATAAGTTTGTTTTCTCTTAATTTAAGGTGTTAAAACCTCTAGATGATGTGTAAAGTTTATCAGAAGGAAAGAAAATCAATAGACTCCCACAAAAAGCAAAAGCATGTCAGAGCTCTGCTGAGAAGGTCAGGCACTGCCTATGAGACTCACAGCCCCTGCCAAAGCCGTGTTGGAGGCGTTCTGCCTCCACCAAGGCAGAGTGTCCTTTGGTAAAAACAAACAGATGAGATGTGTATACACAAGCAGGCACATGTGCAAGGGCACATGTGAGGCGTGCCACACTGTCATAAGCCTTAATTGTGAAAGCCTTAATTGTGAAGCCAGCATCTCCATTCCTTTTCTGCAAACGGGTTCATGAGTATCATTTTTCTAGATCCCACATATATGCATTAATATACTATATTTGCTTTTTTCTTTCTTACTTCACTTCACTCTGTATAACATGCTCTAGGTTCATCTCATTACAACTGACTCAAATTATGACTGATTTGCGTTGTGGTGCAGCAGAAACCAATACAATATTGTAAAGCAATTTTCTTCCAATTAAAAATATTTTTTTAAAAATGTGAATTCAACAAGCACACACTGCATCAGGCCCAAGGGCACTGCAATTTTAATTTCAATACAGCTATTGTTATATTCCAAAAGTATTTTAAAAATTTTATTACCCAAGTTAGAAGTATAAATCAGGTCAGATACCTGATACCTAGTCCAATGAATAAAATAAAAATGAAATTCCTAAAAACCCAATGGCTCTTAAAACAAAAAATTTTAATTTTCTTTAAATTTGGCATTAAACATTATTATGGCAAAACCTAACATGAACTGGCAAGACATTATTTCTAGTCTATATTTATCCAACCGAGTGTGACTATTCGTGTATCTCACTGCAAAATTAATATTTTTTAAAAAAACATGACAAGGTATACACTTTCATTTCAGAGTTAAAATGTATGAATTGCACAATATTTCTGATATCTAAAATTTTCCAAATTTAAAACACTTCTGGCTTCCCAGGGTCGAAGATAAAGTGATTATGATTCTGCAATATAAAACTGTCTTAAATCCCTACTAATTCAGCAGGATGACCTTGTTCTAGACACTAGACACAGTGCTCTAGACACTCCTTCAAGTCAATCTCTCTAATGGTAATTTTAGTTCACTCCAAAGGAACCATTTTAGTCTATTTGAAATACACACATAAATAAATCCATGTGTACTTTCTACAGTCCCCTTTAATGTTAGACGTAAACAATTTAAAACATTTTAATGCCACATACCTTCAAGAAGTTGAACTTCAAGACAAAAGCTACAAATATCACAATGATTATTCTCCCCTCTATGCCTGGATTCATCAGGGTGTCTTGACCAGGGTTTATTCAATTGTGATACTACTCAGTCGTAATTGACTATGTAGTATTTTAAGAAAAAAAAAAAGCCTGGGGGGAGTTGTTGAAGACATCTCAAATGATTCCTGAAGATCTGGGGTCATACTGACAGGCATCAAGTGCATGAGCTCATGTAAATGTCTCTGTTCAGACTGGAAAAAAACAATCCTCATTCCCAGCTCAGGCAGCTGCTCAGACACTGTCCTCCCCCTTCTCCTCCTTGGCCCAGGATGAACTAGCATCTCTTGCTTCCCAGTAAGAAAACAACATCCCCTCACCTGCAGCCACAGCCAGAGAACCTGTCCAATAATGAAGCCAGCACTCAGAAGGGAACAAGGGCAAGGGATGGAGAAACAGCACCCACGGCAGCCTTCGTATCCCGGACTCAGCTATGCCTGCGGCCCAGTTAATTAGCTTATTTATATCTGCCTTGAGAAATAACCATGCTTCCAGGGATTCTTCCCCAATGTTTACTCATTCAGAAACAAGTGTATTTTCTCCTTGCTCAGCCCTCAGCGAGGGGCTGAGGATACACATGTAAACAAAATCCCTGCAAGAGTCCATAAACCTGAACGAGAAAGAGACACAGCAACAAATATTTGCACAGATGACAACATGGTAAATACCTTCCAGACGCCTGGGCTCTGATCTGAGCAGGGGTGAGAGGACACTAAGAAGGCTCAGCTTCGAAGGGACAGTTCAAGTGGATTTGAAATGCTAAGATTTTGCCAGGTAGAGGTGGTAGTTGAGCGAGCTTGGGAGTAAAGGCGCGTGGACTTGGGCCACTGGCTCAGATGTGCTGGGGCCTGGGACGCCAGAAGGGGGCTGATGGGAAATCTGTAATTCTCTGTGCATGGAAACATTGGTCCAAATGCACTAAACTCACACTAGTGCTTTGAGAGCCTGGAATGTGCTGCTGAGGTGACTCTTCACTGTCATTCTTCAACCACAGGAGGTGTGACAGCCAAGAATATTTCCTCATCTCTGATTTTGAACGACCACCTTTTTGAAACAGGTGTTTGATTTTAGCAGTGTATATAAATTTCCAAGACAGACTTCCACATTATCTTTCAGATGGGAAAATACGAATTTTCTTTTTTCATTGTTATCTTGGAGAAAGTCTTCACCCCATTGACTGTGCCTGGGATAACATATCAATGGAGGATTTTGAGAGCAAATGCTTTGACTCCAGTTGTTACTATGTGCTTAATTGTCTTGCCTCTTAACATTTATTAATGACCCTTGACTCCAATCTTTCTTGAATTAAGGACAGCTGTCAAAGTTGTGTTTCTTCAATAGGATATTGTGAGAGGCCCCAGTGGCCAGAGAACACAGCTTTTCCTGACATCTAAATTTAACTTATTCCCCGGAATTACAAGCCGCTTCAGCAGAATCTGGTTAATGACTTAGACACATGATAACAGTTACTCTTCTTTCCCAAGGTCTGCCGGTCAGTTGACCAGTCAGTTGCTCGAGTGTGGTCGTGATGCTGCTGCATTGCTCCAGTCGCGTCCGACGCTGTGAGACCCCACAGACGGCAGCCCAGTGTGGTCCTAGTTTGCCGTCTATTTCCATCGTGATTCCAGTAATGTCTGGAGATGTAGATTCCTCCAACCACAATTGATCAGCAGTTACTCATGTGATGTCATCTGCCCAGTGTAGCTGAACATGTCTTTGCTTTCAATTTTATATCCTAGCCAGACAATAAAAGACAATATTCATTATTCTAATTGTGCTTCATTTCGTTTAGAAGCTGAGGTTCCATAAGCTCTCATAATATGTCAGCTTGAAGGAACACAAGGGTGTCACAGCATTTGCTAGTTTCATGCTCAAGCGAAGCTGTCCAGCTTCTGTTCCCTGATAAATAAAATGAGATGTTAAAATATTTTGTTCTCAACAGAAGGTTTCCTTTGTAACTTTGATTACTTGAGTTGCCCTTCCATAGAGGGTACATAAACACGTATCTGTTAGATGGTAATAATCTGCAAAAAAACAAGGAGTGGGGCCATCATTGTGAACATTTACAGTGACTCACCATCCCTAGATGAACTGTGTTTCCAGCATTTCCTAGACAACCTTTCGAAGCTGGCAGTTATTTCACATGTGATTCTAAATGGGCAAAAACCTTAACTGCAATCAACCAGTAAAAGAACCAGTTAATCATACTTTCAGGGTTCCACGTCCCCCAGATTAAGCACAGGAGGCTTAAGCTGACACCCATAAGCCGCTTTCCCTCCACACCGCCCTCCCATCCTGCCAGGAGGACTTTGTCTTGTCGCCTGAAAGGCTGTGCTCTCTCTTGTTCTGGTCTCGAGCACAGGATTTCCTGCCTCCTGGTCTGTCTTCCTTCTCCCACTCGTTTCAAACCCCCAAGTGTCCTTTGTGGCTCAACTCACTCGTCACTGGCCCTCAAAGCCTTCCTGACTCCCCACGGCTGGGTGAGAGCTGTTCTCACGGGGCTTCCGTTTCTCTCGTACTCTGTGCTGGGCGCCTTCGGAGCCCTTGCGCTGTGGGATTGAAGGCACCTGCTGGTCTAGTGGACTCACCCCAGGGCAAATGAACCAAGAGCACTTTATGCTGGCGCCTGGCCAAGGGGGCTTCCCAGGTGGCTCACTGGTTAAAAAAAAAAATCTGCTTGTTGATGCAGGAGATACAGGTTTGGTCCCCTGGGTTGGAAGATCCCGTGGAAGAGAAACCGGCAACCCACTTCAGTATTCTTGTCCGGAGAAGTCCATAGACAGAGGAGGCTGGCGGGCTACGTCCATGGGATCTCAAAGCGCTGGACACGACTGAGTGAGCACACAAGCACGCCTCGCCCAGGGCTTGCACACAGCAGGTGTCAGAGTGGCCACAAGCATAAGCTCTCCCAGCCCATCGGAAAAGTAAGAAAGAAGAATGTGGAAGAACTCGCTTGGGCCTGGAAACATGCTCTGCGGAAAGAGATGGCCAGGAAATTCTGGATCACACCCTTCTGTATTGCTGGGAATTAAGTGGTCGCTTCTTGTCTCTCTGGCGGCCTGGGCCTTCCCTGAGCTTTGCGAGCTGCTGTGGGCCTGCTGTTGAGTCTCCTGTGCTGCTCCTTAGGAACGCAGCCCCAGTCCCTGGATCCAGTGGGCATGGGATGATGTTGTCACTCCTGTCTTCAGCCAGAGGTGGAGAGATATAGCCTCTGCCACTTCAAAGGGCCCAGTCTGGACACAGAAAGTGCAAGAGAAACATTCTTCCGGAGAGCAATAATTCACATAATGATAACTTGGTTTAGGCTACAAGCAAAGAGAAATATTGAAAAATAAGAAAAAGCCGAGCTTTAAAACATTTTAAATGACTTTAGACTTGGAATCTAAAATTTTTTTCTTTTCCCTCAAAAACCCTCGTTTCCTTGGCAAGTAGAATTTAGAGCTTCTTTTTATTCCTGCTTGCTTTATTGCAGGCAGCACAAGCAACCATAAATTCCACTCAAGACAAAACTGAGCAAAGGCAAGGGCTTTATATACTTTAATAGTCTCTTGCATTTTCTATACTTATTTCTTCATTAGAAGATGAACAAAATAAAGTACAATTTGTAAATTTACCTATGAACTGTATACATTAAACACCACAGTTCAAAAACATCAATTCTTTGGTGCTCAGCTTTGCTCACAGTCCAACTCTCAAATCTATACATGACTACTGGAAAAACCATAGCTTTGACTAGATGAATCGTTGTTAGCAAAGTAATATTTCTGCTTTTTAATATGCTGTCTAGGGTGAACTGTGGTCTTGGAAAAGACTCTTCAGAGTCTCTTGGAATGCAAGGAGATCCAAGCAGTCCATCCTAAAGGAGAGGAGATCAGTCCTGAATATTCATTGAAAGGACTCATGCTGAAGCTGAAACTCCAATAATTTGGTCACCTGATGTGAAGAGCTGACTCATTGGAAAAGACCCTGATGCTTGGAAAGATTGAAGGTGGGAGGAGAAGAGGACGACAGAGGATGAGATGGTTGGATGGTGTCATCAACTCAATGGACATGAGTTTGAGTAAACTCCGGGAGTTGGTGATGGACAGGGAGGCCTGCTGTGCTTCAGTCCACAGGGTTGCAAAGAGTGGGACATGACTGAGCGATTGAACTGAACTGATACGCATTCAAGAAATCTAAGATGAGTAAAACTAGGAAATAAATGTTCCACACAGGAATTTTTTTTCATGAAGACAAATTTTTAGAAGAGTTTTGCTGCTGCTGCTGCTGCTGCTGCTAAGTCGCTTCAGTCGTGTCCGACTCTGTGCGACTCTATAGACGGCAGCACACCAGGCTCCCCTGTCCCTGGGATTCTCCAGGCAAGAACACTGGAGCGGGTTGCCACTGCCTTCTCCAATGCATGAAAGTGAAAAGTGAAAGTGAAGTTGCTCAGTCAACTCCGACTCTTCGCAACCCCATGGACTGTAGCCCACCAGGCTCTTCTGACCATGGGATTTTCCAGGCAAGGGTACTGGAGTGGGGTGCCATTGCCCTCTCCGAGAAGAGTTTTAGGTTCACAGAAAAACTGAATGGAACCTATAGACATTTCTCCTGTGCTCCCAAGCCCCACGGGCGTAGCCTTCCTATTATTGATCCGCCCTCCCCCCCGGGGCGTGTTGCATTCCTCAGAGGGATGAGCCTTCACCTACAGGACACAATCATCAAAGTCCACAGCTCACAGTACAGCTAGTTCACTCACAGTCTATAGGCTTGCCCAAACGTGTAATGACATGCATCCATCCTTTTAACATTAAACAGATTTTTAAGGTTTAATGTTAAAACATAGGTGGCTGGGCCAAAGTGGAAATGGTGCTCAGTTTTGGACATGAACCACTCTACATCCACAATTCTGGTGGTGAAACTGAGGTCCGAGGCTGTGAAGAACAATATTGCATAGGAACCTGGAACGTTAGGTCCATGAATCAAGGTAAATTGGATGTGTTCAATCAGGAGATGGAAAGAATAAACATCAACATCTTAGAAATTAGTGAAATAAAATGAATGAGAATGGGTGGATTTAATTCAGATGACCATTGTATCTACCACTGTGGGCAAGAAGCCCTTAGAAGAAATGGAGTAGCCCTCATGGTCAACAAAAGAGTCTGAAATTAACACTTAGGTGTAATTTCAAAAACAACAGAATGATCTCCGATTGTTTTAAAGGCAAACATCACAGTAATCCAAGTCCATTCCCCAACCACTGATGCCAAAGAAGCAGAAGTTGAATGGTTCTATGAAGACCTATAAGATCTTGTAGAACTAACACCAAGAATATTTCATCATAGGGGATCGAAATGCAAAATTAGGGAGTCAAGAGACACTCAGAATAACAGGCAAGTTTGGCCTTGGAGTATAAAATGACACAGGGAAAAGGCTAACAGACTTTTGTCAACAGAACACACTGGTCACAGCAAATATCGTTTCCAACAACCTAAGAGACAACTCTACACATGCACATCACCAGACGGTCAATACTAAAATCAGACTGATTATGTTCTGTGTAGCCGAAGATGGAGAAGCTCTATACAGTCAGTAAAAACAAGACCTGGAGCTTACTGTGGCTCAGATCACGAGCTCCTTATTGCCAAATTCAGACTTCGATTGGGGAAAGCAGGGAAAACCACTAGGTTATTCAGGTTGACCTAAATCAACCCCCTTATGATTATACAGTGGAGATGACAAACGGATTCACGTGATTAAGTCTGTAAACAGAGTGCCTGGAGAATTATGGGTGGGGACTGGCAACACGATACAGGAGGCAGTGACCCAAACCATCCCCCAAAAAGAAACACAAAAAGGCAAAATAGTCATCTGAGGAGGAAGAGAAGATGAGGAAAGGCTAATAACGTGAAAAGATGCTTACTTTTACTGGTGGCCAGAAAATGCTAAATAAGAAAAACCACGACAAAGCACTTTCACACAAGACTTTACCATCACTCAGTAGCACAAGGACCTAATGCAGGTAAGCACATTAAAGGAGAGCATTGTGTGAGGGGGAGGGAAATGCCTCAGCCTCTTTGGAAAATCGTCATAGCAGTTTGGGTGAAAAATTTAAAGGTAGATATGGTTTTATCTAGTTATTCTCATTCACAAAAATAAGAGTACCAATGTCTAAAAATTTATTTATGGGGACTTTACTTTAGCACAGAGTATAGGAGAGAAAAAAAGAAAGCATCAAAAGCATATTTGCTCAATATTTATGCTATAGAATATTACAAAGCTATTAAAATGAGTGGTTGATCTATATATGTATATTGATCTGAAAATCTTTGTAGGAACTGCTATCATGCAAAAAAAAGCTATGGTGAAATAAATATAGTGTTATTACTATTTCAAGAAAGCAAATTAAAACACCCATAAAAATGTGTGTGTTTTTTTTAAATGAGCATAGAAAAATGTATAGAGCAATACACAGAAAAAAATTCACATTTATCATCTTGTAATGAAACTGGGAAAACAGAGGAAACTATTAATTTATTTTCTTTATATATTTCTTGTTATTTGAATTTGTTACAAAAAGTACTCAGAATAAAAACAAGTGACATTAATAACAGCGACAAAGTGAAAGTGAAGTCGCTCAGTTGTGTCCGACTCTTTGCGACCCCGTTCGTGGACTGTAGCCCACCAAGCTCCTCCGTCCACGGGATTCTCCAGGCAAGAATACTGGAGTGGGTTGCCATTTCTTTCTCCGGGGGATCTTTCTGACCCAGGGATCAAACCCAGGTCTCTCACATTGCAGGCAGACGCTTTAACCTCTGAGGCACCAGGAAAGCCCAAAGGAAAGACAGGCAGATGGGCACTAGGCCAGAGGAAGAGCTGTGGAGATTGCTGAAGGGTAGAAAGTCAGGGGACCATGGCCAGACCAAGAGGGCTGAGAGGTCAGACCAGAAAGGGTGCTGCACCCCCAGGGAACAGACGGCTTCAGCCCAAGGGGAATGGAGATCCTACGAAGGACTTTGAGCAGGCTGGTGATATGATCAGGTAGAAATCATGGCAATCACAGCCTATTTAGAGGAAACACAAAAAGCACTTCCCAACCTTCCCTGCAGAGCTAGAGGGATCCTGCTCAGCTGGTGTTCTGGAAAAGACCTCGGGGAGAGTAAGAGGAATGCCAATCTCAGTCTGGTTACCCAGCCTTTAGTACATGGTTCAAACTAAAAGCTCTCACGTGGTTTATCAGGAGACCCTGCTTGACTTCAGACCAAACTATCTTTTCGACCAATAAGCCAAATGTTGTTGATAGATCAAAAATAATATTATAATTTCTAATGAAGCACCAAACTTACTGAATTTTATATGTTCTTAATTACTTTTCTCTGACTTATAATTCCTCTTAATAATCAAATTTATATGCACTTAGTATAAGTAATATTTGGTTAATTTTATGAATGATAGCAGATCCTTAGTAAATCTTTCAATTTGTTATAAATTTAAGAAAGTTACATTCACATATATTACTATTTCTGTGCTTTTATGTTAACACGGTTAACAATACCATTCAGCATTAGATAGTATATTTTAAGGGAAATTATTTAAGTCTATAAAACAACCTTCCCCCAGAATGACTTTTGCCTGGGATCTCATATATCAGGCATTAGCCTACAGGAGGTGTTTATGGCTAGGTTCTAAAATTTGCTGGCGAAAAAATGGTTTATAATGATCAGGGAGAAAGCACCTAAATGATGGTGCTTCAAAAGGAAGCCACGCTGAAAACAACTCGGCCACAAAATGTGCCCCTGACATTGCATTCAGATCAGCAGGTAGTGCACAAAGGAAACGACCCCATAAATCTTGACAGCCTAGTCTATCTCCATACATATAAAAGTGTGGGCTTCAATTTTAGTTCATGAATGACACCAAATGCATACAATGAAATACCTACTGAACTGCGATCCAGGTGACCAGCATGTATAACACAGAGTTCAATTTCACAGCCACATCCCATTCTCTCTGTTGGTATATTAAATCAGATGAAGTTCTTCCCCTCATATGTAGAGATCTATGTACCCATTAATTATACTGACTTCTGCAAAAAAAAAAAAATTACTTCTATACTTCAGTGGAAGCCTAGGAAAAGATTAATTTTATGTTACTCAGGGGCATGCAGGGCATCTTCTGTTTAGAACAGGAGGTATAAAAACAGGCACCTGGGGTTCTGTTGCTAACTATTCTGGATGGTGAGAGGCTTTATTTAGGCCACTCGACCTAACCAGCTATACATTTACGACGTGTGACATTTGTGCAGCATACCTGTCCCTTCTTCATGGGGACGCAGTAACATGAACAGGAGTGTCTTTCCCCCAGTCAGCCAGGGCACTATCAGCCAGCTAGCCGGCACACCGCGAAGCGCTGCAGTAGAACCGACGGGTGTCATTCCCATCATACTTTTCAAACACGTTGGGCCAATCAGTCTACTCAGAACACAGTGAGTGACAGGAAGCAGCTACTGTTGCGCTGCTGCTGTGCACTCTCCTTCCTGACCCCACTCGCGTAAAGCTAGACTCTTTTCAGAAATCCAGCAATTACTTAGGCTTATACTGCTGACTGAGGCAACATTCCCAAACCAAAATATATGTACGTAACCTCAAGTTGTACAGTACTGTCAATATATTTTGGCTGCAAACACTCCCCCTCCCCATCAAGAGCACCTGGTGCTCAGCAAATACACCATTTCCTGGCTGGTTATATATAAGCCCATCTGTGCAAAAAATGGCCAAATGCCCATGCAGGGTCGCCTAGAGCTGTGTCTTAAAATATGGTGCCAGGCAGTGATGAACTTTGATGACTTACATAATACTAAGACAGCAAGGGAGCTGGCAAAAAAAAAAAAAAAATGTTTTCTGTAAAACAATGATGTGGAGGTATAGAAAACACATATTATGAAATATATTAAAATAGTAAAAATTAAATTTATATGGTAACTATATTGAGCACTTTTATTATATAATATTGTCTTGTTTTTTATAAATGAGATGTTTGGAAAGTATGAGTTTTACCAGGTTATTTAGTGAGGAAGTAATGCCAATAACATTTTTGGATAATCTACGGCTACAAAAATCATAAACTGACTATTTTTTGCCCATTATCAGCTTCCAATCCTTGTAAGCATGTGTGAGATATACTATCAGAAGTCTTCATTTGCGCTAGAATGGCTTCTAGGAGACTGTTCATTTATGTGTAAATCATCATTGACATGAACTCTTGTTTGCTAAATACATAATAATCTCTTTTTATAAAACTGAGAATGATATATTAGCTGTGCTATACAATTCCACATGTTTGAATATAAATGAACACTTATAAGTTTTGCCAGATTTATTAGCCTGACTGACAAAGATACACCAAACTATCCAGCAGCCAGGGCGCACGTGGCCAGGGCTTGGTGGCACTTAGGCAGGCTACCTCTCTCCAGTCCGGCCCAGGCTTCACGAGCTACGGTCTGCCCACTATGTGGATACTGCCGTATCTCAATGACAACAACAACATTTACTCACGCATTGAATGAGAGAAAGTGTAAATGAATTTTCTGGACTCCAGTAAGGTATCAAGCGAATGAAAGACACTGAATGAGAAATCCAATCATCTTATAAATGTTTGCAGTGTAAATGCATCAAAGGGTCCATTCCTCCCCCTAAAATGCCTCGATATAAGGGGGATCTTCAGGGAAATCATACTGTGGAAATAAGTGATTTATGGTGTCAGTTTATGTTTCCAAGAAAGAGTAGAGTGAATTGAGAATGGGTGTTTGGTAATTTTCTTTACAATACCGTAATCATTCTTTGCTCCTTTGATAATAAAAAACATTCTATTTTATTTGGTATTCTTAACATACAAAAGTGTTTGCTGGAAATAAATGTAGATTCTCAATAGACTGAGGAAGGGTGGATGAAGAGGGAGTCTCAGAACCTCCAGCACAAAATTATACACAGCTCACATCCATCACAAAGATTTTTCCCAGTAAGGTCCTCCTCATCCCATTCAGAATCATGACCATAGTGAACTACCGTGACTCAGAAGTAACAATACAACAATACAAGCATCAGCGGCTACAAACGGAGCCATCTGCACGGAGGCAAACTTGACAAACAGCCCGAAGGGGATGCCTCTGCAGTTTACCCCAGGATGCCAATGCCTCCTGTGTCCACAGGGTGCCGTGTGTTCAACACACTGAACCTTACTGGCCAGTGATATTAAGAAGAGGGACAGTCTGTGATATAAAGAAGAATGACTGTCCCTGACATGTACTAGCTCCACAATTCCTAAAAAAAAATAAGGTGACTCATAGTCAGAATTATTCCAAAGCAAGAGCACAGCGCAGCCAGTCCTCGTCTGCGTGGGTGAGCGTTCATCATGAGCCTGTCCACGCACTGACATTCATTTTGCCTTTTTCTATGTGTCGGGCACTGTGCTGGAGCCTGTGGGTTCCCTATCATGTGACTGTTTACATGGTTTGATTCAAGCCTATCATCTCACTATTTGCTTCCTATTTTTCCCATCTGGTCTCCATTCTTTCCTCCTTTTATGCTTTTCTTGGGCTATTTCTGTGTGTCTATTTTATCTTCTTTATTAGCTTATTAGCTATAGCTCTTTGTTGTATAGCACTGCTAAGGATTATAGCACATTATATCCTTATATATTATTATCTATATATGGTTATACATAATAAATCATATATATCAGTTCAGTTCAGTCGCTCAGTTGTGTCTGACTCTGCAACCCCATGAATTGCAGCATGCCAGGCCTCCCTGTCCATCACCACTCCCAGAGTTCACCCAAACTCATGTCCATCGAGTCAGTGATGTCATCCAGCCATCTCATCCTCTGTCATCCCCTTCTCCTGCACCCAGTCCCTTGCAACATCAGAGTCTTTTCCAATGAGTCAACTCTTCACATAAGGTGGCCAAAGTATTGGAGTTTCAGCTTTAGCATCAGTCCTTCCAAAGAACACCCAGGACTGATCTCCTTTAGAATGGACTGGTTGGATCTCCTTGCAGTGCAAGGGACTCTCAAGAGTCTTCTCCAACACCACAGTTCAAAAGCATCAATTCTTCAGTGCTCAGCTTTCTTCACTGTCCAACGCTCACATCCATACATGACCACTGGAAAAACCATAGCCTTGACTAGACGGACCTTTGTTGACAAAGTCTGTTTTTTAATATGCTATCTAGGTTGGTTATAATATATATATTGTTGTCTTGTTTAGTTGCTAAGTCATGTCCAACTATTCAGATACTCCATGAACTGTAGCCTGCCAGGATCCTCTGTCCATGGGATTTCCCAGACAAGAATCCTGGGGTGGACACTGCCATCTCTTTCTCCAGATCTTCTTGAACCAGGGATTGCATCTCCCATATGTCCTGCATTGGCAGGCAGATTCTTTACCACCGAGCCACCAGGACAGCCAACTATATATAAATATTTATATATTATACTATTCATTTTTGACTCAGTTCAGTTCAGTTGCTCAGTTGTGTCTGACTCTTTGCGACCCCATGGACTGCAGCATGCCAGGCCTCCCTGTCCGTCACCAACTCCCGGAGCTTATTCAAACTCATGTCCATTGTGTCAGTGATGCCATCCAACCATCTCATCCTCTGTCGTCCCTTTCTCCTCCCGGTTTCAGTCTTTCCCAGCATCAGGGTCTTTTCCAGTGAGTCAGCTCTTCACATCAGGTGGCCAAAGTATTGGGGTTTCAGCTTCAGCATCAGTCCTTCCATTGAATACCCAGAACCGATTTCCTTCAGGATGGACTAGTTGGATTTTCTTGCAGTCCAAGGGACTCTCAAGAGTCTTGACTAGTCTAGACTAATGTTATGCCACTTTTCACACAGTATAAGAAGAATTGATGCTTTTGAACTGTGGTGTTGGAGAAGACACACCAATGGAAATATAGAGCTAAATTTTTAGATGAAGTATATTAGTACTCTCCATGTTCAGAGAAACTGCCTTAGTAAGGAACTATAGAAATGATCCCTGAAAGGAAATCAGTCCTAAATATTCATTGGAAGGACTGATGCTGAAGCCGAAACTCCAATACTTTGGCCACTTGATGTGAAGAACTGACTCACTGGAAAAGACCCTGATGCTGGGAAAGATTGAAGGTGGACGACGACAGAGGATGAGATGGTTGGATGGCATCACCGACTCAATGGACATGAGTTTGAGTAAGCTCTGGGAGTTGGTGATGGGCAGGAAGACCTGGCGTGCTGCAGTTGATGGGGTCACAAAGAGTCAGACATGACTGTCAGCTCGCTCACTCTCTCTCTCTCTCGCTCGCTCTCTCTCTCTCTCTCTCTCTGTCTTGGTCTTGCTCTCAGCAGGAGAGTTAAATTGCTAGGAGGAAGAGAGAGAGAGAGAGAAACTCTTGAGCTCCTACTGCTTTCCGGCTTGAGAGCTGACAGCCTGAACCTATTGCCCTGCCAAGAATGCCTCGGGCTATAGAGAAAAAAGACTGCATTCATGATAAAAAGCTCCTTGGGCTCAGTTTACTTCTCCAAGCTAGCTTTAAAGCACTTGAGATTCAGAACTTCAGGGTCTTTGTTAAGATAACAAATCTGACCTTGGGGGGGGGGATTAACTTTAAAAACTGGTGCTGGCATAAGGGTTATTTTTTTTTAATGGGATTTTCTTTTTTTTTTTGATTTGAATAGATATTTTTTTATTAA
>SJYF01000247.1:1852978-1874541 GCA_006410515.1 Procapra przewalskii | reverse complement strand
TCCCTCTCCCTCAGAGTCCAAAAGTCCGTTCTATACCTCTGTGTCTCTTCTGTTATCTCACATAGAGGGTCATCATTACTATCTTTCTAAATTCCATATATATGTGTCAGTAAGGGTTAGAAGGTGGTAAAGAGAAAGAGAGTGTATTATTTCTATTATGTAATCCCATCATATGATTTCCCAACTGCAGCTTTCAAAGTCATTTATTAATTTGAAATAATATAAAAGCTATCGTACATCTATGACATTTGATGCTGTGTGACATTGCTAAATTTAATTAAAAAACATATGAAAACATAGCTATCCTGTTTGAACAAAATCAGGTAAATGTGTTTCTCTTTGAATTACTATCAAATGCATCAAAAGTTTAGTTTTAAACAATTAAAATAAAGTTGTGCACTTATTTGTGTGGTTTCAGTTTGTGTCATTTTGTCTCCCACCACTTGGCTCTGTTCTAATACTCAGCAGTTGATAAATATTTGTTGGTTAAGTTGAATGAACCATTGACAAATATTGAGATTTTAGAAAATGTGGATGGGAAAACACCTTACATAAGAAACTGATGTTCTACCACGTTTTTCCCACAGCCAGATGAGTCTTTCAACAGTATAAGCCGGATGACAGTCTTTCTCTGTCTCCTTGGGTTTTACATCCCTCTTGGCAGACCACCCTGCAGGGTCTGAGCCAACCTGGGCTCCACTGCCGTGCTGACCACACTGCTCGTTCTTACCACACTCTCTCCCTGCTCAAGACACTTCACTCTGCCCGCTTCTTTGCCCAGAGCACTCTGCCCTCTGACCTTCATATGCCTGCTTCTTTCTTACCATTTAGATCTCAGTTCAAGGTCCTTGAGACTTAATTTGAGTAGCTTCTCACCTCTACCCCATTCTCTCTTGCGATGTGATCCCATCTTGATGTTTGTCTTGCGTTTGTCGCTATCTGACATTATCTTAACTGACAAACATTTTAAAACTTCTCTTGCTGTGCCTTCACTCTCGCCGCTCCCCACTCTGATATATTAATGAGAGGTTCGTGTAAGAACAGTGACCCTTCCGTTTTATCATGGTATTTTTGGAAGTCAGAGTAGTACCAGGCATATATACAGGGTGAAATAAATGAACCAGTGAATAGTTGGATGAAGAAATGAGTGGATGAATGAAAAGTATGCTATTTATCAGCCAAGATCCAAAAAGTGGTTGAAAATGAGCATTAAAAATATATTTAAACTGTGCCTATTGATGCAATTATTCATTTCTCTAATATTTAATAAAGGGTTGCACCTTTAAAGAAACGCCATTGGCCTGAGAACATAATACAGTGGTCATTTTGAACTGACATGAAGGAAGAAGTGTTCATGGAAATTCAACTGTGTCAGGTTAAAAAAAAGGCCACAGGGCTCACTGTTCATGCTAAGAGCTTAAAGAAGCTATTCTTTAACAGCAATGCTGATAGTAGTGATACTAATATCACCATTCACAAGCATACTAGCACACAAATTTTAGGCAAGATATCAGAGCTATTTAAAACAAAACAAAACAAAACTCCCCCTGCAAGAGAATAATTTTACAGCTTGACACATGTTTCTTCAGCTAGGGATAGAAGATGTTTTGAGAATATATTTCTTAAAATGACAACAGAGAATGAGAAAAAAAAAAAAACCACCTTAATGGGCAGGTGTTTTTTCAGAATCTCCAAGCCTAAACTTAATAGTTACCACTTAAACTGTTGATGGCAGAATCATCAATTAAGTTTTATAGCAGAAATAGGTAAGAAATCAATCAATAAAATATTAGTAATCCATCGCTCATCACAACAAATTCTGGCAGACACCATTATTACATTAATGGTATGATATTTGGAGGAAAAAGTAAGGAAGATGGCTTAGCATCTCTCAAAGGCAAGCATTATGGCACCAGATCAATTTGAATTTACAGCTACCCGGAGTCATCTATAATAACTTCATTCCATAAACACTGAATTTTGAATACCTTTTAAAAAGCAGAATCAATATACATTCAAAACAACCAGGTGTTTTATTTACATGTCATTCTGATAGAGCAGATGAAAGGCTTTCCTATATAACCAAAGTCTGAAAATTAGAGCTGTGGATATATTTTCAGATATCACTAGGGGGGATATTTATTATGTATCTCACACTTAAGCAAGTTACTAAGATGAAAAATGAAGCTGAACTGAAAAATTTACCAAGAGAAATGAGGTATAACTGACTAGCCTAAAACGAAAAAACTGAGCCTCTTTTGGCAATTTTTAGAAAAGGAGGAAAGACAAAGCACAGCATTTATCACAGAAACCCTTGCACACCCTCAAGAGACGGCAGAAGATCAGAAACAGGAATCTGTGTCAGAAAAATTTTCAGATTCCTTTCCCACCCTCTCCATTCTGTTCTCTGTCCCAGGAAGCTGGCCCGCATGGGCTTGTTGGGTTCACTGTTGGTTCTGGTCAATCAGAAGAAACTGGAGAGGTGCTCATTTCTCAGACTTCACTGAGAATGCAAACCTAGCAGCGTACATGCTACTCGCCGTGTCAGAATTTTTAGTTGGCAGACAACTGCCTTACACTGTTGTGTTGGTTTCTGATGCACCACACTGTGAATCAGCTGGAAGTAGACATATGCCCTCTCCCTCTGGAGCCTCCCCCCAAGGCACACCCACCCCACCCTTCTAGGTCATCACGGAGCACAGGGCGCAGCTTCCTGTGTGACACAGCAACTTTCTACTAATGATCTATTTCACATGTGGTAATGTTTATATTTCAAAATACATATTGCTAATGTATATACATATTGCTAATGTATATATTTCAATATACATAACCCTCTTGTGCATACTATTTAGTATTGATATTATACAATTATTTATTGTAAAATAGAAGTTGCAGCAGGAACTTGACCTAAGTCTTGGGATTAATAACCCCCAGATAAAAACTGGAACCAATAAGACGAATATGGGAAACTCAATTACTGTCATCAGTCATCCTCAGATTTAAAATACAATTCTGTATGGAACACTTTCGATTTAAAGTATAAGAAAATAGACTTAGGATTAGAAAAATAAATCTGAAGAACGTGTCACACAAGAAAAAGATACCACGGACTTCCATGGGGATAAAGACATTGGCTTTATAGTAGGAATGTGATATACAGAGCCTGACAGTTCTTGAAGGGAACTGTATCAGTAAAGATGAAGGAACATGACTAGAGCACAAAAAGGAATAACTATTTTTGAGAACCAAAAACTTAGATATCCTTAAACCAGTTCTGTCAGTTTAGGAACAAAATAAACTCAGAAGAAGGACCATAAAGAAGCAACATGCTATAGAGCCTAGACTTAGACCTGGAAAGCAAATGGAAATTTGAAAAAAAAAATTGGGAAAATGGAAATCAAAGCAACTCACTCCTAGAAGAACACTGTAAAAGACTGGTTGCATTTCATAAGCTAGGGGAATATACCTCTTTCTAGAAATTTCAGCAAAATGAAAATAAAACCACTACCGTCAGTGCTGCCCGTCTTCAATTACTTAAGGCAAAAAAGGAGAGGAAAGAATAATGTCAGTTTCCACAAGGAAGAAAAGCTGAACCCAGAATACAAAGTCAAGGGTGCTTTATTTTTAAAAAAACTTTTTAATACATATTGAAGATAAAATTGCTCTTCATGGGCACAGCAGGGTGTCTGAAGTGAAATGAAAGTCTTCTGGCTTATGACAAGGCCTATTCATACAATACTGTTTGTAAATTTAATGCCTATATGCTACTTTCCTGTAGAGTTGGAGCTGTTATTTCCTGAGGCAAGCAAACAAAACTCTTTTGGACAAAGTAGGGGAACAGTTTTGAAACATAATTAGTTCCCCCCACGTGAGACTGCAACAGAGATTTCTTCTGGTCCGCTGTCAGCACACATAAACTGTCCTGGAAGTCCATCCTTGGCTATTAGAATAAAACTTTGATTTATAAAGATATGGAAACTTTGGGGAGTAAAACTAAGTTTAAAGATTGCCTTGGCATTTTAATGAGCCATTTTACTTTCCTCTACAGTTCTATGAGTGACTGACAGGTGGCTACAAAAACCATGCTTACTCATACAGCTAATAACTTGAGCTGTGTTAGCTCAATAGTACACATTTTGAAACTATTTGAGGGTTTGCTTGGGTTCATAACCTTTCTTTAGATTAAATCTAAATTATTCTAAAGAATACTTTTCAGCTACATGCTACTAAATTTGCAGCAACATGCATGGACCTACAGAATATTATGCTTTAGTGAAGTAAGTCAGAAAGAAAAGGACAAGTAACTATTATCACTTCTATTTGGAACCTGAAAAATAAAAACGAATGAATGCATAGAGCAAAACAGAAACCGGCTCCAGTGACACATGGGAGTTATATAATTCTGCTTTTGATCCCTTCTTTTGATAATTGCTGACTAGTCAGTGCTTCCCTGATGCTGGGAAAGATTGAAGGCAGGAGGAGAAGGGGACGACAGAGGATGAGATGGTTGGATGGCATCACCAACTCAATGGACATGAGTTTGGGTGAAATCCGGGAGTTGGTGATGGACAGGGAGGCCTGGCGTGCTGCAGTCCATGGAGTCGCAAAGAATCGGACAAGACTGAGCGACTGAACTGAACTGATACAAACTATTATGTAATAAAATAGATAAGGAACACAGATATACTGCATTCCACAGGAAATTATAGCCATTAGCTTGAAATAACTTAATGGAATATAATCAGTAAAAGTACTAAATCACTGTGCTGTATACCTGAAACTAACATAAACCAATTATACTTCAATAAGAAAAAAATCTGTGTTTTAAAGATTTGCATTTTGTGTAAGGCACAAGTGCACTCATCTCACACGCTAGTAAAGTAATGCTCAAAATCCTCCAAGCCAGGCTTCAGCAGTATGTGAACTTCCAGATGGTCAAGCTGGTTTTTATTTATTTATTTATTAAAAAAATTTTTTTTAATTTTATTTTTACTTTGTTCTACTTTACAATACTGTATTGGTTTTGCCATACATTGACATCAATCAGCCACAGGTGTACACAGCTCCCAATCCTGAAACCCCCTCCTATCTATCACCCCATATCATCTCTCTGGATCATCCCCATGCACCAGCCCCAAGCATCCTGTATCCTGTATCGAACATAAACTGGCGCTTCGTTTCTTACATGATAGTATACATGTTTCAAAGCTGGTTTTTAGAAAAGGCAGACAAACCAGAGATCAAATTGCCAACATCCTCTGGATCATCGAAAAAGCAAGAGAGTTCCAGAAAAACATCTATTTCTGCTTTCTTGACTATGCCAAAGCCTTTGACTGTGTGGATCACAAGAAACTGTGGAAAATTCTGAAAGAGATGGGCATACCAGATCACCAGACCTGGCTCTTGAAAAACCTATATGCAGGTCAGGAAGCAATAGTTAGAACTGGAACAACAGACTGGTTCCAAATAGGAAAAGGAGTATGTCAAGGCTGTATATTGTCACCCTGCTTATTTAACTTCTATGCAGAGTA
The DNA here is from genome assembly GCA_006410515.1 of Procapra przewalskii. Lineage (NCBI taxonomy): Eukaryota > Metazoa > Chordata > Mammalia > Artiodactyla > Bovidae > Procapra > Procapra przewalskii. Next base: position 1,869,007 of record SJYF01000247.1, on the reverse strand, counting down.
CATTATGAGAAACGCTGGGCTGGAAGAAGCACAAGCTGGAATCAAGATTGCCAGGAGAAAATCAATAACCTCAGATATACAGATGACACCATCCTTATGGCAGAAATTGAAGAGGAACTAAAAAGCCTCTTGATGAAAGTGAAAGAGGAGAGTGAAAAAGTTGGCTTAAAGCTCAACATTCAGAAAATGAAGATCATGGCATCTGGCCCCATCACTTCATGGGAAATAAATGGGGAAACAGTGGAAAGAGTGTCAGACTTTATTTTTTTGGGCTCCAAAATCACTGCAGATGGTGACTGCAGCCATGAAATTAGAAGATGCTTACTCCTTGGAAAAAAGTTATGACCAACCTAGACAGCATATTGAAAAGCAGAGACATTAGTTTGCCAACAAAGGTCTGTCTAGTCAAGGCTATGGTTTTTCCTGTGGTCATGTATGGATGTGAGAGTTGGACTGTGAAGAAGGCTGAGGGCCGAAGAATTGATGCTTTTGAACTGTGGTGGTGGAGAAGACTCTTGAGTCTCCCTTTGGACTGCAAGGAGATCTAACCAGTCCATTCTAAAGGAGATCAACCCTGGGATTTCTTTGGAAGGACTGATGCTAAAGCTGAAACTCCAGTACTTTGGCCACCTCATGCAGAGTTGATTCATTGGAAAAGACTGATGCTGGGAGGGATTGGGGGCAGGAGAAGAAGGGGACGACCGAGGATGAGATGGCTGAATGGCATCACCAACTCGATGGACGTGAGTTTGAGTGAACTCTGGGAGATGGTGATGGACAGGGAGGCCTGGCATGCTGCAATTCATGGGGTCGTGAAGAGTCGTACACGACTGAGCGGCTGAACTGAACTGAACTGAACAATAAGAAATAATTAAAGACACACAAAGTTTTTAAAATAGAAATTGATTATATTGTATTTCTCCATATCCAATTTTTGCATAGCAAAACTGGACTTCAATGAAGAAATGTCTTAAAAACTTCATTTCAGAGGAAATAAATACTAGATATAGAGAGATATGGATAAATGGACTACCTTAAATTACACCACGCTACACTATACTATCGGAGAAGGCAATGGCACCCCACTCCAGTACTCTTGCCTGGAGAATCCCAGGGACCGCGGAGCCTGGTGGGCTGCCGTCTATGGGGTCGTACAGAGTAGGACACGACTGAAGCGACTTAGCAGCAGCAGCAGCAGCACACTCTACTACGGTAAGACCTGACCAGGTGGCTTAGTGGTAAAGAATTGGCCTGCCAATGCAGGAGACACAGGTTTGATCCCTGGGTCAGGAAGATCCCCTGGAGAAGGAAGACAACGCACTCCAGTATTCTTGCCTGGGAAATCCGATGGACAGAGGAGCCTGGCCAGCTGCAGTCCATGGGGTCACAAAGAGCTGGACGTGACTGAACGACTGAGCACAGCACACACACTCACACCTGGCAGTTCAAGTATTTCCTCGCTCAACTGGTCTCCAGTTTCCACTTTATTCTTACACAGAGGGTAAAGGTAAAGGGTAGTGCAATATAGATAACCTTTTTATCTGCTTTCTTCCACTTAGTGATATATTCTGTGGATTGCTCCATACCACTTGTAAAGGGGATTACCAGCTGCCTAACACTATGGCTGGGCTCTCTCAGGCTTAGGCAGTTAGGATGTTTCCACTACTTTTCTACTTTAAACAATTACCTTGTACAGATGCACTTTCATATTGTTGGAAGATAAGTTTATCTTGTAGAAAATATGTATTTTTAAAACACATTTTGAGTAAACTCACAGATGATTTCTGGAAGCACTTTTGCAATCAATTCTTTAAAACAGTAGAAGGCAGCTGTTCAATGGGGTCAAGGGTTTCCTTTAGTGAACTAGCGGGTAAAATTTCTCTGATGATGAGTTTGAATTTTTATGCTAACAAACCATCACATTGCCTCAGTGAAGAAAGGAACTCACACACCAAGTGTACTGCTGGGCTTGACTCTTTTGCTTGGGGACCTTCTTGAGATTACAGGATTGTTTTCTTTTTAGTTGCAGTAAAATGTGTTTGGGCTTAAAGATGATGATCAAGTACTCAAGGGGGGTAAAAAAAAAACCAGATGTATATCAAGTAAATGCAAAAAGTAAAGGAGGACAGCCATCCCAGGTTTCAGTCAGAAGTGCAAAACCAACTATATTTGGGGGCTGTAATATTTTCTTCTTTGAAGTACCGTTTCAGCTTTAGCCTAATTTCCAACAGAAAATGGTATTTGTAAGCTGGAGATGGTCTGCTATGTTCTTCTTTCGAGAAAAAAGCATTACTATTCCTTTCCTTGCTCCACTATCACCTTTAACGGCTCACCCTTCTATTTTCTGAAATAGAAGCAAATTGCAATGTATTTTATAAAACTCAAGCTAGAAGAACCAGGGAGTTATTCAAATATAAAGAACATAATATAGCAAAGTCCTTGGGTGAGAAAATAGGAAGCTGAGAACTTTCCAATCTTGGGACTAAAAATAAGAATGGTTATATGTTACCATCAATATATAAGGCTGAGGTCAGAAATCAAATGTAAATGACACATTCATGGAAAGTGTCTACTTTCAGGGTAGGATATTTCACTCTTGGAGATGAAATCAATTTGTTTTAAACTGACTTAAGTTCGTTTACACAAAACAGAACCTTTGTACAATAGAGCATAAACTGACAAGATAAGTATTCATTCTGAGCCTCTAAAATGAAAAAGAACAGTTCACAACCGCCAAGATGAAGGTCTCCATCTGGCATTTCAGATTTACTGGTATTTCATGAAAGTCAGTTTCATGTTATAGGGCAATCCTCTGCTAGAGGAATAAAAAGCTGGACTAATATTGGCTTAAAAAAAAAAAAAAGCAAACCCATAGCAAAGGTAACATATCTGTAGCCTTTCCAGCTGCCTTTCTGTAACCTGTATGAGTCATTTATAGGTCCTATACTTGAATCAGATTCCAATGAACAGCAGACTCATCAAAACACAGCCAGGTCAGATAATCAATGAGTTTTTTTTTTCTACCACCGACTTTCTATACACAAGATGACAAGTTTGAAGAAGTTAAAATGTTCCACATCTCTTCCTTCTGGTCCAGATGGGTATAAATGGCATAACACTATTGAGCGCCCCTTCCTGGTTCATGCCAACCTCTGTCATCTCCCATCACCAGGACAGAGCGCTAAGCTGATGACCAAATTGAGCTTACTAACTGGGCTGTGTTTATTATAATTGGAAGTGGAGTATTGGAAAGTCATGCAAATAATCCAGGAGCATTCTCCTGGTGGTCCACGTCTGCTGATCACTGAGTAACAAAACCCTGAGATCACAGCTCCTACTCTTCGGCCTTAAGGCTCATTAGGCCACCAGGTCCAACGTAGCCGTCACCATGGAGACGTACGGAGCTTCAGGCACAGGCCCAGATAAAAGGAAGGTGGTTCTTTGCCTCTTATTTCATGGAGTTGCTTTTATGTATTACATATTAATGTTTTATGTTATTAATGTTCATGCTTTCATGTATTAATGTTTCCCAAAGGAAAACATTATCTCAGTAAAAAGAGGGCATGGGCTGGAAGGGTTACACCAAATACATCAAAACCCATGACCGAAACCCTCAGAGGCTCTACTAGCAAATTTGCTTACGCCCATGCAATATAGATCTGACTTCCTCACAAGTGTGCTGAAATTGTCACATTGTCTCAGTAACCAATTTGCTTCGAACACGTAAATCATACCATGCGGATTAATCGTTCTTTTGTAATTTTAAACTCATTTTTGTTAGCTGTTAACCTTCAGGAAAAAGCAAAATAATTTTGGAAAGAGTTGTCTAACCAAATGTATGGCGTTAGCTCTACATTGAAGTTGAGTCTATTCTTTCTATTCACCAAAACTGGTTTGAAATCCAGCTCTAACAATTATTCAGATAAGATGGTTGCTAATCTAGGCCTAGTTTCCTTGTCTTTAAAATGAGGAGTCAGAGTCACACGGGGTTTCTTTAGGATTAAATGAGAACATGATGTGGTGCCTGACAAGATTAAGTGCCCAATTAATCGTGTCATCATTGTCATGTCAAGAACATTGTGAAAAAATGTCTAATTCAGACCAAACGGTAGAAAATCACTACCTTCAGTACAAAACTGAAAGCTAAAAAAAACTGAAACTATTTCAAGAATGTTTGAAAAAACAGTTTAACAATTGATGTGAGACTTCTTCACTTGGAACCTCTTTTTTCTCAGCACAGGCTCCAGAGCACTGGCTATTTTGTCTAATTAATTCAGATGTTTTTTCCATCACATTAAAAGTTCCCTTTGAGGAAAGCAAATCCATCATTTTCTGAAACTTCGCCTGTCACAGCAAGAGACTGTAGGCTTTTATATTTCCTAGTTAACCTCTTCAGTCACTTAGCTTTTTTTTTTTTTTTCCTTTTTCACTTCCTATAAGACAAGCTGTGCTCATCTTAAAATAAACCGATACAAGCGTGGACAAAGAAACCCCGGGGACAGCCACTGCTGTCTCCCTGCTGCGGGAGCGGTTGCCTTGCAACAAGCCCGTAAACCCGGTGCGAGAAATCTGTAGAGTGCTGAGGAACAGAGGCTCCAGAAACTTCCAGAGGGAGGCAAAGCTCTGAGTCTTGAGGCTCAATAGCAAGTTAACAACACATGCACCTGTGCTAATATTTTAGTCTTTGGCAATGTGGGTAAAATAAGTTTGATTCACACTAATGGTGAGGAAAGCCATTTTGGATTAGTTGAAGAGTCTGAATCACAAAATATTTTAAAAGAAAGCATTCTTATTACTTCCAGTCCTTTATGGTAATGCAAATTAAGCTCCAATACAATACGGGCAGATTTCAATTAGGCTCCCTTTACTAATACAACATGAATGATTTACAATTACTATGGAGAACTGTATTTAACATGCACACTGATTATTTCAAGGTGATTTATAAATCTGCTCAACTTTTCATAGCTGTCTCCAATATACCTTATGTACTTAAAACATTTTCTCCCCACCAAGAGCCTAAAAATATCTTGCATATAGCTCTATACCATTAAATAAATTCTAAATATATGGGTTCTACAATGGCATAACTACACAAAGGCTTTGTGAGCAGTGCCTGAAACTTCAAGCAAAAGATGAAACCCAAAGCACAGCATCTAGCAAGGCATCTGTCTCTATATGATTACTTTCCCTGAACTTAGCCTGGACCCACGATGGGAATATCATACCTCTCTGATATTTATGTTGCTACACAAATTCTTCTGCAAAGCATTCCATACCTCCCAAGCCACCGTGGTGAACAGCCACACTTGGACCGCTTACTGGCTCACACATGTTTCAGGATAAGCTACCAAGGCTTTTTCTTTCTGCTATCAGAATCATAGTCTCTAGGGTTAAAATTCTATTACCAAGTTTATATTTTATAGAGAAGAAAGGAGCTACATGGAGATCAAGCTCATGCATCACTTAATGGACGTGGGTTTGAGTGAACTCCAGGAGATGGTGATGGACAGGGAGGCCTGGCGTGCTGCGATTAATGGGGTTGCAAAGAATCGGACACGACTGAGCGACTGAACTGAACTGAAGCCTGAAGTGTGAAGACTTAGCCCCACTTTCCCCTTCGTTCCCCCTTCCGTGGGGCTTGGATGACTGTGCTTTCAGTAAGTAAGTAAAAAGTGCTCTCGCTGTTACAGCATCATTAGCATCACCAGAACCATGTAAGGCACAGGCTAAGGTGCTTAAAGAGTACTTTGATGGGTACTGAAGTGTGTCCAGCTCTTGTATGCCTCGGCGCATCCTCCAAGCGCTAAGAGATGGATTGAAAGGTACAGTTCAAAATAAGCCTCCGAGTAGTTTGCTATCCACAGATCACTGAAATGATATACTACAATAACCATCCCCGGAACATTAAGGCTTATTGCACTGAGGTGTAATTAATCTGCTGAGCAGTGACAGGACAGAGCTGCAGAGCACTTCCCAAGCTTCTGAGATCTGGCACGCCAAGGGGCGGTCGGGGAGTCCTCAGCCCTTGGAACACTAGCACAGCTGACTGCAACACGCCTCTATTCAGTGGTCCCACACGTGCTAGATAACACCACTGATTAAAAACTGCAGAGGTCGTGCTCAGCTTTGCTCCAGTATCATCTGCCCCGGAAGTTCATTTACATTTGCAGCCTGTGCTCCTGAATATAGAGGCAGCAGACTCGCCCTGAGGGCAGCAGAGTTGCCCTGGCACATCTCAGATGGGCCTGGGGCCCCTGAAGTCTGTGACTCCGCCACACTGGGTGTGCTTGTGATTTGCAGTTAACAAGGACGAGACGCAGGTACACCGTGGAGAGACTCTGAATACACGCTGACAGGATGTTAGGTGTCTCATGAGCTGAGAAGGGAAGGCACAGATAAGAACAAAGGAAAACAGAAGTGGAGTCTAAAAATAAGCCACATTTTCCTTTTTAAAATCATTTTTTAAAAAGACATTCTTGTAGATAATATTAAAGACATCGTATTTGGGCATCACAAAGTGGCTGGTGAAGTTGGAGGTAGTTGCTAGTCTAAACAGACGTTTCTCTGATTATGTCACGATTTGAAAGAATTGCATAAGGGAAAGATATACTGAAATATATTAAGAAAATTAATTTATTACTTAATTATTTAACAGAAAAATATTTTGTTTTGGGACCTATTAAGTTAAAATTAAAAGATAAAGTAAAATTTAAAAACTTAAAAGGATACACTGAAAAATAAAAGAAAATTACACTGGCCAAAATCTAATTACTTGAGAAAAGGTTTTTATTTTGAAATTGGGGAGTAAAACAGTGGAGTATGTGGTACAATTAGGAAAATAGAACGATTTTCTCAAATATATGATGAATAAAGACTCTATCTTGCTATATTTGAAAATTTGTAAATCCATGACTAATCAGAGCAGTTTCTTTTCAATTCCCTGTCAAGATGATACAATTGATAATAAATCTGTGTGGTTGACCACACTAACCCCATCTCAGGCCCCAGTCTGTCCCCATCGTTTTCTGTTGGGCTGAGCTTTAGCCCAGATCACGAGGGACGCGCTCAAGCCAGCAAGTTCTCCGTCAGCCTTTACCTTCGCCTCCCTCTGGCAGGGAAACTGGAAAAATGCCTTTGCGGACATAGATGGTTCGTGGTAATGTGACCCCTAGGGGACGGGAAACCCCTGGTCCCCAAAGGTGGGACTTGCTTCTGCTGAGCTGCAAGAGTCTGTTTTCAGCTTTCGTCCTTCTAAAGCCCCTGGAACCCCTCTCAGTGGCAAGGAGTGCAGCTGCGATCCCACCACTGGACCTTCGTCTGCCTGATCCTTCCTTCCTTTGGGCAAGTTTCCCACGATAAACTTCGTAATTGCATTTTATGGAGTTGCTGTCTTTGTCTCTGTCTTAAAGTTCCTTGTCAGTTTAGATGCTATTATTCAATATCTCTGCTGCCCAACAAAAGCAAGTGATTAAAATATCATATTGAAACTACATTTAAATAAATGATTAAATATCAAATGCCTTTAACAAAGACTATAGAATAATTGCTTCAGTGCAAATTTGAGGTCATTCAGGATCTGTGCCTCCTGACGGCCAGAATCTATCCTTTGATACCCTGCGATGAGGCCCCAGCATTCCTGCAAACATCGTTTAGTCTCAGTAATTTCAGAACCGTACAGATAAATCAGTTCTGAACCCTGATGATTCTGGTGCAGGCTCTAACAAAGATCTAACTTTTATACTAAAGAAAGGTCAATCATACAATAAACAAGTGACTAAACTGTGAGTACTTCAAAGATAAGTCCAGCATCTCATTCACTTTTTATCCCCAACATATACATTCATTGGCTCAGAGGTTAAAGTGTCTGCCTGCAATGCGGGAGACCTGGGTTTGATCCCTGGGTCGGGAAGTTCCCCGGGAGAAGAAAATCGCAAACCACTGCAGTATTCTTGCCTGGAGAATCCCATGGACGGAGGAGCCAGGTGGGCTACAGTCCACGGGGTCGCAAAGAGTCGGACACTACTGAGTGACTTCATTTTCACTTACGCATTCATTGAAAGCTTTATTTCTAACCTGTGAAATACATTTATCACATATTTTATTTTTATGATTTATCTGTATGTTTCTCTATATTATGGATCTATCTATATATATGTATCTTTACTTTTTGTGCTCAGTCTTGTCTGATTCTTTGTGGCCCCATGGACTGGGACCTGCCAGGCTCCTCTGTCTGTGGACTTTTTCAGGCAAGAAAACAGGAGTGAGTTGACATCTCCTGCCCCAGGGGATCTTCCTGACTTCATGATCGAATGGGGATCTCTCTGTCTCCTGCATTGGAAGGCAGATTCTTCGCCACTAGTGCCACCTGGGAAGCCCCGTATTTACTTCTTAGATATTATTCATAAATCTTTTAAGAAGACAAGAATACTCTCATCTCACCATCAAATCTGCAAAATTAGTTGATTCTCTCCCTTCCTGTGTAGCATAGGAGTGACCTTCATTCAGTGTCATCTGTCTATGAGCTCCATTCAACTCATTCCTTCAATTTAGTTCCTTCCTCTGTTGCTGATCCTTTCCATCGCTGTCAGATGTTTAGGGAGATCTTAGTGACCCCTGTGATGTGCCTGTAGCCTTATAACATTGGAGCAAATGGTCAGACTCGGGGCCAGGCGGCTGAGGGAACCAGGATGCTGTTGACTGCTTTCCCTGTGTTTGGACAGGTGTCAACACTGTCTTTCTGAGGCAAACATGGGATCATATTTCTTCCCCAAGAAAACTGCTCATCAGCATAGCCGGATTCAGAACCATTCAACAGGCTGGGAAGCGAGAGGTCCGAGCTCCTGCAGCTCTGTTTCCGGGGGAGCTGCTGTGAAATACACGAGGCCGCTGCTCCCTCGTCTCTGCATGGACAGAGCCCTGGGCCTGATTTGCTCCTGAATCCATATGTACACGTGACAACTGAGAAGCTATCTGGCTTTCCTTCGGATGCAGAGGCACAAACGTGGTATTTGGGGGGATACTGCAGTTATTTGTTTCTTGTTTGTTAAGTCCAGGCAAATGAAGCCATTTCAGTTCTGCATAAAGACTGCTGGAAGGAACCAGGATTCAGGCACTTAAGCTTGCCTTGGCCGTGTGCAAACATATGTCCTGCTGATCATGTATAGGCCGTCTGGAAGGCTCTTCATACTTTAAGACACGTTAACCTTCACCTGCCTTAAATTTCCTGAGGGAATTTTTGCTGTAAATATTCTAGAAGAGTTTTAACCATAATGCTCTGAAGCAATATTACTTAGAAAAATACTTTCCTTGAGGAAAGTGAAGCTTCATAATGGTCGTGTCATTGCATATTTATCTGCTCATTTCTTTCTCAATTTTTTGGGTAAATGACTATTTTTCAAGGTAAGTTGAATAGCAATGATATAAAGAAATCGCCCTGCTATATGCCTGCCAACTATGCACATTCTAGGAATCTTGGTAGGTGTCAGATCACGTGGAAAGCCAGTGATTTATGTGTTGCTGGCAAACAGGATTAAGTTGCCGGAGGTGCTAATAGCTACTGCTAATAGCTTCCTTTCCATGTAAAAATGATGACAGTTAACAGTGAGCAACTGTTTCCTATGGGTAAGAGATTGTACTTCACGTATTTTCTTGTATAATCTTTATAACAAACCTATAAACCACCATTTTGAATTGCTCTTTACAGATGAGGAAAACGATTTTGCCCCTAGTCACAGCCGGGATTCAACTGTGCACTTGTAACTTCAGAGCCCTCATTCTTAACCCACGCTCCCCACCCCATTCCAGCCAGCTGTGAATCTTAATGTTAATCATTTTATGTCAGCACACTGACTACATCTGTAGTCTCTTCATTTAATGTGGCTTCAAGGTTCCTGTGTGTTCGGATAATGTAAACTGTATATAACTTAAGTGAAAGTGAAAGTGAAGTCGCTCCGTCGTGTCCGACTCTTTGCAACCCTGTGGACTGTAGCCCACCACGCTCCTCTGCCCATGGGATTCTCCAGGCAAGAATACTGGAATGGGTTGCCATTTCCTTCTCCTTCTGTATATAACTTAACTACTGCATTAATTTAGATATGGTTTAACATTTATAATCAAAGAACATCCTAAGTTGATGTTTTGCAACATCCACAGGAGGTAACCATTTTTAAGGCCCTCCTGGTTATTTTTCCTGCCAGAAAATTGTTCTCACTTCCACTTTTTTTCAGTTACTTCCTACTGGCATGACAAACCTCTATACATTCTTATAAATAAAGTGGTCCTCAGGCATGAGTAGAAGACAGAAGGAACACCTTCCACTGCGTCAATAACAAAAGAAAAAGAGATATGGGCAATTTCTCCAAGAGTAAGTTCATGTCACTTCTTCTGTTAAGCCTTTCTGACCTCGGGTAAAGTTAATCATTCCCAACTTGGGGTTTGCAATATACCTTATACTACACTGTATATTCTTATACTCCATAATATTTTTTTTTACAAGTCTTACTTACTCCCAAGACAGTAACTTGAGAGACGAAAATGTGACGTGTTTACTTCTGTTTCTTAGACCTTAGCATAGCTCCTGATGTAGATGCGTAATGATTGTGGCAGAAAGAAACAGAGAGAGAGGAGGCAAAAGGGAAAAAAGGGAAGAAAATATGGAAGAAGAGATGAAATACATTAACTTGCTGTGTGATTTGTATCAGTACAGTTCAGTCACTCAGTCATGTCTGAGTCTTGGCGACCCCATGGACTGCACCACGTCAGGCCTCCCTGTCCATCGCCAACTCCCAGAGTCTACTCAAACCTATGTCCATTGAGTCAGTGATGCCATCCAGCCATCTCATCCTCTGTCGTCCCCTTCTCCTCCTGCCTTCCATCTTTCCCAGCATCAGGGTCTTTTCCAATGAGTCAGTTCTTCTGACTCCAGGCGGGCAGAGTACTGGAGTTTCAACTTCAGCATCAGTCCTTCCAATGAATCTTCACACTCTGTGATTTTTATACATACTAAATACTTGTATTTGTCTCTAATTTATCATATTAGTAAAGAAAAAGAACAAGCCATCATCCCTCTGAATAACTCCTCTGACCCAGATTCCCAAGAACCGGAATGAGAGTGGTCAGAAACACCAGAAACACAGTGGCGCTAGGCTTCCCAGGAGCACTGTGCAAGGCTACAGGCCTGCTTTCATAGAAGAGCCGGGTGTTAAGGACAGCTCTTCATTGATGCGTTTTATCTAAAACACAGCTCTAAAGTGTGTGAGTATGTGTGTGTCCGTGTTCTCACCTTGCAGACGGAAGGGAGCTAGAAAAACTGCCACTTAAAAACTGCAGTCAGTGTCGCAAAGTGGAAATTTCAATTCGTCTTTGGAGAGAGTATTCTGAGGTTTTGAGTAAATCATCTCAAATGGACATCTTGCTTAAAACGTGATGAAAGCAGCGTCCCTGCCCTGAAATGGAGAGGTTTGGGCACTCTGGACCAAGTCAACCTACAGGTTGCACGTTGGCAGGTTACATCTTTCTTCAGGAAGACGCTGTGCATTCCTGTGGAGATCTCATGGAAACTTCTGAGCATGGAAAGCGTCTCTTGTGAAAGAAGGCAGAGAAGAGAAAAGTGAAGAAGCTGCTTCCTCGGACAGGCCCTGAGAGCTGGTTGCGCAGGCATTCCGGCTCTAGGCCCTGGCATCACACGCAGTGCTGGACTAAAGGCGGGGCTCTCCTGATGGCAGGCAGGGTTCCTCACTCTTGCCCCTGGGGCATCAGCTTAGGGGTCCAGGAGCAGACATCCTTGATCCAGGCACTGCTGTCTACACAAGACGGGCTCCACCAGTCAGGAGGAAGGATCCTTTACTGGCTTCAGGGTGACAGTGGACAGGGGACAGAGACCGGGGAAGCCGGCTGGGAAAAGACCACGGCGGGAGAGATGCGGAGACTGGAGAAAAGGTAGTGGTTTGACAGCAGGTTAGACTGTTTCTGGGGAGAGCTCCAGAAACAATACGTGATGTTTACAGCAATGCTTTAGAATGACAGGACAAAACAGGCCAGAGGTTCAGCTGGAACAGACTTCTGCCGCTGTAATTTTGTCACCAACCATCAAAAGGACTGCATTTCTACCCAAAGACAGTCAGAACCTTGGCACACCAGCTCTGTGCCTGTCCACCGATCCTCAGGACAGGAGAGCTTCAGAATCACGCGGGGATCCCTCTCCACGCCGCTGCCCTCGCCCCGCCCCGCCCCAGTACCCCATGTGGAAACTGAGTCCCTGGGTCTGACATTTTAAACTTTCCAATGAAGGTCTTTTCCTCAGGCTATATTTTGTTTCCAGCTCACCTGGTGAGGTGAGACCCCGAAGGTCAAGTTTGGCGTCCTGGCTTTTCCCACAAGAGGTGACCTGACCCGTACGCGTGGAAAACCCAAGGAAGAGCTGCCGTGTTGGAACTGCGCACCTGTGTGCACACCAGGCTCAGTGTCAGTGTGAGTTCCGGGGCCCCGGGCGCTGTTCATCAAGGACAGGGGACTGCGTTCTCAGGACAAGCTGCTTCTGGGGACGGGCTCCTTTGCAGTTGGGCTTCCATGTCACCGTTTATTCTCAGACTTGACTTGGGCCAATATGCATTTTGGTCCCACTGGATGCCATATCGTATTTGTACTTTAATTGTCCAGGGTTTTATTGGAGGGCATTTATTTTTTGACTTGGCAGTTTAGTTGCTAAGTCATCTCCAACTCTTGCGATCCCATGGACTGTAGCCTGCCAGGCTCCTCTGTCCATGGGGTTTTCTAGACAGAAATACTGGAGTGGTTTGCCATTTCCTTCTCTAGGGCATCTTCCCGAACCAGGGATTGAACCTGGGTCTCCTGCACTGCAGGCAGATTCTTTACCGACTGAGCTACAGGGAAGCCCCATTTTTTGACTTGGATAATGTAACTCCTTACTAATACATGAAAGTGAGTGCTAGCTGCTCAGTCATGTCTGGCTCTTTGGGACCACAGGGACTGTAGCTCACCAGGCTCCTCTGTCCTTGGGACTTCTCTCAGGCGAGAATCGTGGAGCAGGTTGCAATTTCCTTCTCCAGGGGATCTTCCTGACCCTTGGAGCACACCGAGGTCTCCTGTTCTGCAGGCATTTACCATCTGCAGTAAAGAATCTGCCTGGAACACAGGAGAGCCAAGTTCAGTCCCCGGGTTGAGAAGATTCCCCTGGAGAAGGAAATGGCAACACTCCAGTATTCCTGCCTGAGAAAAGTGCCGTGGACAGAGGAGCCTGGCAGGCCACAGTCCATGGGGTCTCAGAGGCGGACATGACTGACAGACTAAACTTAGATTTGCTCGTACATTCCATAACCTAAAAATGTGCCATCTCAGTTATATCATCTCAATAATTTGTAAAAGCTGCAGATGCCAGTCCAATTGCTCTTTATGGCAGGATCAGATCAGTGTGTGGGCTGGCCTTAAAGCTGAGAACTCTATCACTTTCTGGCTGTCTCAGGGAAGGCAACTGTGAATGTTAAGGGAGGAAAATTCAACATCAATTAACTTTGTAAAGACAAAAGCAGTGTGACCATTTGCCAGATTCCTGCAAAGCTGGGTTTCCTCACCTGTAGGGTCCCCGAGGTCCGCCCCACACCAGACCTGGATTTACTGCTCCACCGGCTCCCACCCACCCTGTCCCCACCCCACACTGTCCCCAGTCTACTCCCAGCTTGATCCTCAGATCAGATCAGACCATCAAGCTTCACAGGCAAACGTACAGAATCAAGTCCAGGGCCAGCCCAGGCTCACTGACCTGGAACCTAGGCACAGCCAATCCAACAGCCCACACCCTTTCTGTTGCATACTGTCCCCCAGATTCCTGGAACTCTCCCAGAACAGCTGTCTGAAATCTTTTCTATTCCCCTTATACCAATACCTTTTCCTTCCCACCCTTTGACAAATGATCTTGTCTCTACATTAGGAAATGCTTCCAGTAGGTACATCTCCATTTAAGAGAGATCACTGCTGGGAATTGGGTGTGCTCTGCACATAAAACAGTCCCAATTACGGGAAACATCTCAGAAGCTGCTATTATTCATGTCTTCCTCTTGCTCTCAGAGGCCAGTCTGACTGTTGCTGTTGCAGGGCACACTAATTCTCATCTGTACACCTTTACTGAAGTCCCATCTTTCCTGGAATCAAAGCTTCCTTTTGCCCTTCAACATGGACAAGTGTTCCTCCCCGTTCTTCAGGGTGCCAGACATGTCCTACATCTGCCGTAAACCTCCCTTGTTACACCAGCATCCTTCCAGAACACGCTCTGGCCAGGACAACGACTCAGCGTCTCCCTGAGCGCCAGCCTCCAGTTGCAGGCATGCACACAGACTTTCTGAGCTCTCTGCCAAGAGTGAAGGGGTTTGCCTGCTTCTAGGTCACCTTCATATCAAACAACTCTAATACATATTACTTGGCTCTCCCTGAACATTTCAGAGAATTTTCATCATTCTTCCTTTGAAACAAGTTCAATGCTGGGGACATGTAGGGAGAACTCTCCATGATGTGCCTGTGACATTCCTGATTTTCATTGTAATATAAAAGAAGCTTCACCCAGTTTCTCTGAGCTCCTAGCTTTTCCTTAACCTAACCCACTTGTTGATTCTTGGCTTAGGGGAACCCTCGCTTAATTTCTCAGACTCTTTCTTTTCAGACACTGACTCCTGGATCACCTATCCCATTTGCTATGATTATCTGCCCGGCATCACTTTTCTCACTGCCTCGAGAAGACAATGAGTGAGATGGGTGCAGACCGCAGATTGCATCTGAGCACAACAGGGTCTAGGGCAACAGGTTAATAGTTCTGAAATCTGACCTGCTTTCCTCCTTCGGAAGCACTTTTCTTCATGTAAAACATTTATTAATATCTTCAGTTAAAAACGTCATAGGAGAATAGAAAATTGGAAAAGAACTTTTTCACTTCATATAAATAATTGTTAACTGTATTAAATCTTTTAAAATAGACTAGATGTGCTACAAACGAATAAAAACATTGGTTAAGTTCAGTTCAATTCAGTTCAGTCGCTCAGTCGTGTCCGACTCTTTGCGACCCCATGAATTGCAGCACAACAGGCCTCCCTGTCCAACACCAACTCCCAGAGTTCACTCAGACTCATGTCCATCGAGTCCGTGATGCCATCCAGCCATCTCATCCTCGGTCGTCCCCTTCTCCTCCTGCCCCCAATTCCTCCCAGCATCAGAGCCTTTTCCAGTGAGTCAACTCGTCCCATGAGGTGGCCAAAGTACTGGAGTTTCAGCTTTAGCATCAGTCCTTCCAAAGAAATCCCAGGGTTGATCTCCTTTAGAATGGACTGGTTGGATCTCCTTGCAGTCCAAGGGACTCTCAAGAGTCTTCTTCAACACCACAGCTCAAAAGCATCAATTCTTCAGCACTCAGCCTTCTTCACAGTCCAACTCTCACATCCATACATGACCACAGGAAAAACCATAGCCTTGACTAGACGGACTTTAGTTGGCAAAGTAATGTCTCAGCTTTTGAATATGCTATCTAGGTTGCTCATAACTTTTCTTCCAAGGAGTAAGCATCTTCTAATTTCATGGCTGCAGTCACCATCTGCAGTGGTTTTGGAGCCCCCCAAAATAAAGTCTGACACTGTTTCCACTGTTTCCCCATCTATTTCCCATGAAGTGATGGGACCGGATGCCATGATCTTCGTTTTCTGAATGTTGAGCTTTAAGCCAACATTTTCGCTCTCCTCTTTCACTCTCATCAAGAGGCTTTTTAGTTCCTCTTCACTTTCTGCCATAAGGGTGGTGCCATTTGCATATCTGAGGTTATTGATATTTCTCCCGGCAATTTTGATTCCAGCTTGTGTTTCTTGTAGCCCAGCATTTCTCATGATGTACTCTGCATATAAGTTAAATAAGTGGCGTGACAATATACAGCCTTGACGGACTGCTTTTCCTATTTGGAACCAGTCTGTTGTTCCATGTCCAGTTCTAACTGTTGCTTCCTGACCTGCATACAGATTTCTCAAGAGGCAGGTT
>SJYF01000247.1:1839610-1850437 GCA_006410515.1 Procapra przewalskii | reverse complement strand
TTTTGGACTCTGAGGGAGAGGGAGAGGGTGGGTTGGTTTGGGAGAATGGCATAAAAACATGTATACTATCATGTAAAAAAAAATAATAAAATAAAAAAATTAAAAAAAAAAAGTGTGTGTTCCTGTGCAGACACACATGTATAGCTTGAAAACCATCTAGAAGAAAGCACATTCCCAATGTCAACAGTAATCTTCTCCATGTGGTTGGATTAAACCTAAGTTTTAGCCTTTACTTTACATGAAGGCTATTTTTTTCAGCCTGTATTATGTTCTTATAATGAGAAAAAGCAACATTTATTATGAAGATAATGGAGGCATCGTAACTTTAAATTGCAGTTCATGTATACCTTTTATAAAAATATATTATGACAATTATCCTCGTGCATAGTTCTGAAAAAAAAAAATCAACGGCAATGCTTTTCTAAGTGATTGTGACTAAGTTATTTATTTTTTTCCTCCAGATCAGCTGGTAGGGATTTTTATCTATGTCAGAATCATACGTGTATTATATAAAATTCAAATTGAGTACATTTTTATTTAAGGAAACTACAGATGTTGCAGTTGCTACAAAGTTATTGTCAGAGCATTTTTATCAATTTGAATACTTCGTGTCATTTGTAGAAATTACAATCAACTACAGTGGCACGATGGTCAATTTCCACAGTACTGGTGGAAAAAGCCAGAGATCAGGCCTAATAAAAGCCAATGCATTAGAATAAGAACAACTATGGTAATAATAACGACAATGTATTGACCCCTTACAATGTGAGGCTCTGACACAAGCACTTTATATATCCTTTATCACATTTACTCATTCCAACTGCCTTGTATAAAAAGTCATGGATATCTGTTTCACAAAGGAGAAAACTGACAGGAGTGTGAAGATTTTGCTAAAGAGTATCAGACTATAAGCGTGAGAGGAAAAGCTCAGATCGAGCTTCTCTTACTTCCCTGGCCACGCATGTGTCTGTTAAGCTACACAATGACCACAGGGAGAATAGACCATTAGGCACAATCACTTGGAAATACATTGTTAATGGTGACTTAGGAAGCACATGCAGAGATCGGAGACCCGAGTATAGCCTCAGGTAGAGTGGACAGAATTGAATCAGATATTAACAGATACATAGGGCTTCCCTGGTGGCTCAGACGGTAAGGAAGCTGCCTGCAATGTGGGAAACCTGGGTTCAGTCCCTGGGTTGGGAAGATCCCCTGGAGGAGGGCACAGCAACTGACTCCACTATTCTTGCCTGGAGAATTCCCACGGATGGAAGAGCCTGGAGGGCTACAGTCCATGGGGTACAAAGAGTTGGACACAACCAAGTGATTAAGCACAGCACAGCACAGACACGTAACTGTAGTTTACTTTCTCTGGCATGACCACAAAGTGGTGGAATTTATTGGAAAGTGCTTGTTCTTTATATACAAATGACCTAGCAGGGCATGAATAAACTCTCAAGTCCTTATAATTCTACTCTGATACTCCCATCATTAACTCATTGTCTGATTTGTAATCTGAACCTGATTTTATAAAACTATGACACACACACACACACACACAGATATACATGACTCTGTGTGTGGCCTTTTGTATAATCACATAATCATGGAGGGCTACAGGACATATTTCAGTTACCCGTTGCTGTGCCGCAAACCACCCCAAATGTTACTGATTTGAAAGTTTTTTCTAAATGTATTTTGCTCACAAATCTGCAATTTAACTGAACTTTGGTGGAGACTGCTAATCTTGGCCCCGTGGCAGCAGCTGGGGAGGCTCATAAACCAGGTCTAAAGGCTGATGTTGATGCAAAAGCCAAGTGATGGGAAGAATGATCTGCTGGGTGAGGGGGCAGCTGGTTCCTGAGTCACCTCTGCCTGCTTCCATGTGGCTTCGCCATGTGCTCTCTTAGGCATTTTCCATGATGGTTAAGGGCTCCTCGTGTACATGTTCCAAAGAGAAAGCCAAGCAGACACTACCTGACTTCTGTTATTTTCATGTGCTTGGGTGATTTCATTACCTCCAGTTGCCCACCCTGCCTCTTTCCCTCTGTTTCCTTTTACACAGAGATTGTCTTTCATCGTCATGAAGGGTTTGGTTATTATTTTATTGTCCTCTTGTTTGGTTTAATTTTTTTTTTGAGGGTCACCAGTGTTGCAGAAGACTCTTGAAAGTCCCTTGGACTGCAAGGAGATCCAACCAGTCCATTCTGAAGGACATCAGCCCTGGGATTTCTTTGGAAGGAATGATGCTAAAGCTGAAAGTCCAGTACTTTGGCCACCTCATGTGAAGAGTTGACTCACTGGAAAAGACTCTGATGGTGGGAGGGATTGGGGGCAGGAGGAGAAGGGGATGACCAAGGATGAGATGGCTGGATGGCATCACTGACTCGATGGATGTGAGTCTGAGTGGACTCCAGGAGTTGGTGATGGACAGGGAGGCCTGGTGTGCTGCAATTCATGGGGTCGCAAAGAGTCGGACGCAATTGAATTGAACTGAACTGAACTGAACTTTGATATCTGTGGTAGAATTCATAGTAATTTAGTTGTGACAGTTGGAGAGAAAATGTGGAAAATTCAGAATAAATCACATTTCTCAATACAATGTCATTCCACTATTACTAAAGGACTATACTTTAAACTACATGAAATAAAAAGATGCTTGCTCCTTTGAAGAAAAGTTATGACAAACGTAGACAGTGTATTGAAAAGCAGAGACATTACATTTCCTACAAAGGTGCATATAGTCAAAGTTATGGTTTTTCCAATATTTTGGCACCTAATGTGAAGAACATCAGGTCCATGGGGCCACAAAAAGTCAGACAAGACTGAACAACTGAACTGAACTGATGGTTTTACCAGTAGTCATGCATGGTTGTGAGAGCTGGACCATAAAAAAGGCTGAGCAGCAAAGAACTGATGCCTTCAAACTGTGGTGCTGGAAAAGACTCTTGAGAGTCCCTTGGACAGCAAGATCAAACCAGTCAATTCTAAAGGAAATCAACCCTGAACATTCATTGGAAAGACTGGTGCTGAAGCGTCAGTACTTTGGCCACCTGATGTGAAGTGCCGACTCATTGAATAAAGACCCTGATGTTGGGAAAGATTGAAAGCAGGAGGAGAAGGGGATGACATGGGATGAGATGGTTGGATGGCATCACTGACTCAATGGACATGAGTTTCACCAAGCTCTGGGAGATGGTGAAGGACAGGGAAGCGGACACGCTGCAGTCCATGGGGTCGCAAAGAGTTCAACAGGACTGAGCGACTGAACAACAACAAATCCTTTAAACAGTGCATCATAATCGGAATTGAAAGTGAAGTGAAAGTGAAGTCGCTCAGTCGTGTCCGACTCTTTGCGACCCGTGGACTGTAGCCCACCAGGCTCCTCCGTCCATGGGATTCTCCAGGCAAGAATACTGCAGTGGATTGCCATTTCCTTCTCCAGGGGATCTTCCCAACCCAGGGATCGAACCTAGGTCTCCCGCATTACAGGCAGATGCTTTTAACCTCTGCACCACCAGGGTAGTGGACTATAATTACTACTTTGTAGTAATCATGACTTTGTAGCATCCTGGTTGACCCTCTGGTATGGGTAATCTCTCCATTATTTGCTCTACTGGGATCCAATAGTCACAGAGTTCATCTAGGTAGCCCCATAACCATGACTGAAAACCCCTACTGTTCAGTGGCAACTTGTTTATCACAGTTCAGTTGACTCTACTTATTTCATAGGAGTAAACACAAGCCATCTCTAAGGAGCTTCTTTAGCTGAATTCCAATCAAATGTACTTTTTGTATCTCTACTGTTGCGGTTTTATTCTTATGCAGCCATATGCTGTAACCACATAGCTGGGCAGTGTAGACTCCTCTCAATTCATATCTGCTTTTATCCATATGAGATAAACATCTCATCACCAAAGTATGTGACCGAACTGCAGTCTTTAGGCAATGAACTAATTTAAAGTATTTCATTATTCAATCAAGAAAATGTCCAAATTGAAATGCATGCATTATAATAATTATTAGTACTCACTGTTAAATACTAAATTAGAATTGATTCTCTGAATGTTCTCCATATATTGCACATTGTACTAAGTGATCTGAATTTTAACTGCTTAACATAAAGCCATTTAATGACATAATTGTGAACATCATGTAAGTTTTAATGGAATGGTAAAAGCACATGGAGAAACGGTTCTTTGAAATGGCTTATTTTTATAAGGCAGGTATAAAACTAATAAACGAGATAACTGTGAGGGGAAATGACAATGCTAAGGTCCAGGAAAATACTGAATTTCTGAATAAGGTATGAAAATCTACAGATATAAACAGTTGCATGATCCCAGTAGACTACTGCTTACTTTTTAAACTCAGGAAGCTTTATTGAATCCCGAATCTCCACAAGCATTCAGTGTAATTTCCTAAGTGACGCACATGCTGCGCTCTAGAAATGGAGAAGCGGAAAGACACAGAAGTTAACAAACATGCACTCAGAAATAGACATCCTAACTCGCTTCTCAACTGCTCAGCAAACAATGGCAGTCAACTGGATCATCCTGAAGAGGGGATGACTCTCAGATGGCCTCAGATTTCACTGCACGTAGGAACCCATTTTCAGCTGAGTTCAGTTTAGTCGCTTAGCTGTGTCTGGCTCTTTGCGACCCTCTGATATTTTCAAAAGTTAGTGGCAAAGGAAAAAGGTCCCAGTTTTCCAGTAAGGGTGGCAATAAAGGAGTGCAGAGGAAACCCTTTATACTGGGTCATTCACTCCTGGTGATTACAGATTACGGAGAGTCAACCAATAAAAACAGAATTTCAATCAACCACTGAGGAACATCCTGGAGAGATGTGAACGGATGAGACAGGAACACCATATGGCTGTTCCTAATGGCCCAATAAATACGAGAAAAGCGTGGTGCTTCTAATCGTTCTAAACTAAACTCTCATCTGTACGTTGTTTCTAGCTTTAAGGAAGTCAAAATGCCAATTCTCATTTACCTTGATTCACGCATTTACCAGGGATTTAAGGACAGTAGAGTGTGTAAAAATAATCTTTTATTTTTGTATACTTCGATTTTCTTTTTCCTTCTTTTTTCTTTATCATATCTCTCATGCCAGCCAGCTGAACTTCAAGGTCAGCCTTCAAAATATCCAAACTTTGGTGTAGTGGGATTCCTTCTATAGCTAGTCATAATCCTCTATGTAAAATCTCACAAACAAAAATAAACACAGCAGAGGGAGAAAGTGCGCTGCCTCCGTTTTCTCTGTCCTGTCTAAAATTCCAGATACTTTCCAGGAGAGCATTCTCTCCTAGCAGGGCTCTTGCAAGAGGGTCTTTTCTGCCGGAAGTTCTCCTCCGGCCTCTCCGCCAGGAGCTCTGGCAGCGCTGGCCTCCACGCCCCATCAAGGGCACCCCAACCCACAGATTCTAGGCAGACATCCTGGTTCGTGTCCTCGTAACACTTGAGCTTCGCTTTCATCCTCCCTGGTGACAAGTCCAAGCTCGTCAGGACTGAGGGGACCTCCATGGAGGCAGAGGATGTTGATTTTTGCACCCACAGGAGCGCTGACTCTCCTGCCTGCTAGGCTGCAGGCAGCTAATAGTACTTAAGGGACCATGACCCTTCATTTTCTAAGTCATTAGGCCTTCCCTGGGGGCTCAGTGGTAAAGAATCCGCCTGCCAGTACAGGAGGTCTGGATTTGATCCCTGGGTTAGGAAGATCCCCTAGAGAATGAAATGGCTACCTGCTCCAGTATTTTGGCCCGGGAAATCCCACGGACAGAGGAGCCTGGTGGGCTCCAGTTCATACGGCGGCAAAGAGTGGGAAACGACTCAATGCCTGCAACAACAGCGACAACTCCTGCCATTTCCTCTGCCTCATAAAACGCTGCTAATCTTGGTGACATCACTACCTGCGGAATTTCCACTGTCCCTGCCTCAGCCCACTGCTCCAGAGTCTTCTCTGTTCACCTCTATTGAGGGAATGCTTGTCTCTGAGCCCCTGCAAAACACTGTGTGCCTGTCTGCTGGCCTCTGGGAGACACCGGCTTGTCTTGTTTCTTTTCTTACTCACACAGTGAGGTCTTCTGCTCCCCTTCATACCCATCTTCATCAAGATGCAGTTCAGGGCAAAACCAATCACTGGCCGAGCCCACCCTGACATCTTTCCCAAACTATGAGAGCAGTAAATGAAACATTCTCTTTCCTGTCCCTAGTGCCCGGCACTGAAGACAAGTACAGAGCACATTTCCCTTGCTCTGTTCAATCCGAATTGCAGTCATTTCTGTAAAGTCTTATCTTCCCAGCCAGATTTCCAGTGCTTGAAGGTCAGTCTTTGTTTTCTGTGCAGTGAATAATATAACCAAAATATACTTGTTACGAAAACAACTATATTTCTCTCAATGGAAAAACACACACTTTAAATTATAATTTGCTTTTCCATCTTTACACATAAAAGTTTTCTCTACATCTCACAGAAACACTCATGTATGGTGATCAGCACTGAGCTTATTTTCTGGAACCCTGAGTACTGAACACTGTATACTCTGAATACTGTGTACTGAGTACAGATAATTACCTACTTTAGGAAACTCAGACCTGAGGATCCCAAACTATGTTTGTTTTCTAAATATTAGTGGAAGTAAATGTCTTGCCACATGTGAGTCAATAGTGCATGAAATTCTTCTCAGTTCTGATTTTATTCTCCACTGCTATTTTTTATTTATATAATTATATTTTCTGTACAACATCTCAGGTTTGGTCAGCTGGTTTAAGTGTGTGCTTTGCAGCATATATCTTACAAACTAAATTTTATCATGGCCTCTGATAGCTTTCTGAGAGCCAGCTTGACCTGAATAAGAGGGATGGTGGTTTCTTAATGACTGCCATCAAGGCATGATGAAGTGTGGGTCTCTAAGACACATCAATCATCTGCTTGAAGGATCCAGAAGGCTATTTCCCGGTGGAGAAAGCAGGCCTCATTCTCTTGGTCCATCAGTCCTACATCTTCCTTCTATTCTTCTCGCTCCATTAGCCTCCTGTGTGTCTGCTCGGAGGCTATCACAGTCTGACCTCCAGTCCCCACGTCCTGGTATTTCCATTTAGGTCTAATCTACCATCCCAGCTGAAAAATTTGGTGATGTTCACAGGGGTATTTAATCTTTTTTTGCTCCAGTTCTCAGAATTTCATCTACAAATCTATTGAAATTATCTCATCACATCTCTTGCCGTCTTCTCAGGTAAATCCATATACCCTTTCCCCTCATCTAAAACCCGGCAGTCTTGAAGTGCTTTTTTGCTTAATCATGATAAATTCCTCTGTCATATCTTCGTGTTCTGGGGCCCTTGTCTAAAACCACAACATAACCTTCAACAGGGCCTCTCACTGACAGATCTAGCTTAGAAATCATTCCATGGAGAGATGAAACATTAAGAAGTAACTGTTGAAGCCTTTGGGGATGATAAAAATGGTTAAAATTGCTCATATCTCAACAGCACTGTGGTAATATGCATGATTTTCTTCTGTATATGAAATAAGATATGAATTATAGCACATCAAGTGAAAAAGCAACCTACCCTTCACACAGATCAGGGTTTTCCTGGAAGTGAGGAAGCAAGAATTATTTTCAATACTTAAAATATACATTAAAGAAACTGCACATTTGCTTGAAAAATGGCATCATAAACTAACAAGGTTATGTTTGTGGGACTATGGTGTGGACATTGGTGATCTCGTGTGTGTCAGTATTCTGCTGTATACACATACACTGATTTCGTTTCCTTGGTGATTACGTTTTTCATGTAACAGTGTACAAGAGTCTTTAGCAGTACTATGGAGAAGATGACCGTTGATCTAATTTTCTACTAAGTTTCAAAACCACTCAAATAAAAACAGGGTTATTTCACAGAAAAAGGAAAACTGAATGGAATTGAGTCTAGACTTCAGAGCCACATAAATACCTATGAGTTCTTAGAAACTACTTCAATTTCTTCAGTTCCCTTAAAAAAAAATGACATTTTTTTCTATAGTGGACTTATTTATAAATAAAATTAAAAAGGTTTTGTTTTAATTCACAAAATTTCAGCTGATTCTATAATAGTGTCTATATATATAAAGATAGATATATATATATGCTTCCCCTATGGCTCAGTGGGTCAAGAATCTGCCTGCAATGCAGGAGACATAGGAGACGAGGGTTCAATCCCTGGGTTGGGAAGATTCCAGGGAGAAGGAAATGGCAACCCACTCCAGTATTCTTGCCTGAAAAATCCCACAGACAGAGGAGTCTGGTTGGCTACACAGTCCATAGGGTGACAAAGAGTGAGACACGACTGAGCGACTCAGCAGCAAAAAATATATATATCTTTCAATTTTACCTTAATTTTTTAAAAGAAAAAAAATGACACTTTTTGTTTTCCACTACTCAAAACTTGATTTAGAAATAAACTGTCCTTGAATCTGAATACTTGATAGGTTTCTGAAAAATGCTGTAAGAAGTTTCTAGTTTGTCACCCAAATTGCATGTCAGACAACAAAGAACATTTTGTCATGCTTAGATACCACTCGATCATAATCTGAGTTTGGCTGCAATTCTATTTTATTTAGAATTGTGAAAATATAACTCGAGAACAGTGTAAGGACAGGGAGAGCATTTCTCTCCCGCCAGGGATGAGGGCAGAATGAGAGGAGTCAGTGTGGCCTTTCCTCTTTGCCTTCTGTCCCCCTTCTCTCCGTCCACCCAGCTGGCCCTTGAGGTTCGATGAGGCCCCTGGAACCACAAGGGTTGGGATTGTTTAAATATATATTTGGAGATGTTTGTGATGTGTTGCTTACTGCATAATCCAGGTAAATTTGGGCAACACAATAATATGCAGCCAATAACTCTTACACTGGGGCTGTCTCAGTGAAGACTTGGTCAACCTCAGATTTTTTCTTAAAAACAAAACAAAGCCAACCTTCCATTATTATTAGATATTGGAAAAAATAAGAACATATCAACTATACCAGCAAACTATCCTGAGAAATCCTAAGACTCATTTTATGAGATTCTGGTTAAGCCTAAAACAACATAAAAGGAAACCAAAAGAAAAACAGAGCTCTTCAAGCACAGTAATCTGATTTAAACTAAAACATTAGTAAGAAACTTTGGGGAAATAAAATATGCAAATGATGTGTAAGTAAAAATTGTTCACTATTTGGTGACACTTATTTAATACTCATTGTTTCCTGGTCAACATCTTCCCAGATGATAAAACCAAAGACCGAGACTATGAATATTAACTTATATTCAAACTAATGTTCCAGTTGACATATACNNNCTAACAGGGAGAAATGAAAGAAATAAATTACATATTGAGTAAGACGAAAACTCTCCATTTGCTACATTGAGTTTAATAATTATATCATTTATTATCATTCAGAAGACAGTTTTTAGTACCAAGTTTCACTTGAAATAAGTCTTTGAGCTATTTAAGAGATTCTTCTCAACTGTTTCTGATAAGAAAGAAAATTCTATGTAAAAGAGCTTAACTCTGGTCAAAATCAATCTAAAAAAGAATCTAAGAAAATATTACTTCTCAAAGATAAAATATGATGCATGCTATAGGCTGTTAAGTGGTAGAATCACCATCCCTTAATAGGCTTTAGAATGTGATATGGTCACGAGAGCAGAACCCTGAGGAATAGGGGTTAGTGGCTTTATTGAAAGAGAGCCCAGAGCTCCTCTGCCCTGGCCACCACAGGAAGAAATGATGCGCTAATGCCATCCAAGAATCAGGAAGTGGGCTCTCCCCAGGCACTGACCCTGCTGGTGCCTTAGTCTTAGACTTCCATCCTTCACAACTGTCAGAAGGAAGTATTCGTTGTTCATAAGTCACTCAACTTATGATACCTTGGGGCTTCCTTGATAGATCAGTTGGTAAAGAATCCGCGAGCAATGCAGGAGACCCCAGTTTGATTCCTGGGTTGGGAAGATCAGCTGGAAAAGGGATAGGTTACCCACTCCAATATTCTTGTGCTTCCCTTGTAGCTCAGCTGGTAAAGAATTTGCCTGCAGTGAGGGATTTGATCCCTGGGTTTGATCCCTGGGTTAGGAAGATCCCCTGGAGAAGGGAAAGGCTACCCACTCCAGTATTCTGGCCTGGAGAATTCCAAGGAACTCCATGGGGTCGCAAAGAGTTGGACATGAGTTGGTATAGCAGTCTCCACAGTCTAAGACAAGATACAACTGAAATATTTTTTTTATTTTTTTTCCCCCTGCAATTATTCCTGATCCTGAGCCCCACTGCTGAATTGTCAGGTGTGAGGGAAAAGGCAACAGTCTCACAGTTGGCTAAGAAACCCTTCATTACCACAGAAGCACTGCTAAGCCAGACATCTTCACAGGGGAGTGTTTGACAAAGAGGGGATGCTCACTTTTAAAAGCTGTGATTTGGATCAGGAATAATGCCTAGAGAGTAAGGCTCTAGGTATGCTTTAGTCTACATCTGTGCAAGTAAGAAAAAATTTGTATTCCCCAAGGCACATAAAAAAATCCATATCATATCCAAACTTGAATTAATTTCACTAATGGAAAAAATGCTAATTGATTTTTGTTCCACTTATTCTCAGGTGCACACCCTTTGAGTTGGCTATAATTCTTTTTATAAAAAGGTAAGATGTCTTTCAGAACTACTGTGATGCTTCTCTCTAAGACAGCAGTGACAAGTATAGAACTGACTTTGTTTCAGATTTCTCTGCCTAAAGCATAGCTAAGGTCAAGTTTATATTTGTAGTCTTATAAACTAAGGTGAAAGTTACTGCTATGTAGAATGATTGAGCTAATCC
>SJYF01000247.1:1822040-1836421 GCA_006410515.1 Procapra przewalskii | reverse complement strand
GTTGTTTGTCAGTTGCTTCATTTGCTATTGTTTTCTCCCATTCAGAAGGCTGTCTTTTCACCTTACTTATAGTTTCCTTTGTTGTGCAGGAGCTTTTAATTTTAATTAGATCCCATTTGTTTATTTTTGCTTTTATTTCAAATATACTGGGAGGTGGATCATAGAGGATCCTGCTGTGATTTATGTCAGAGAGTGTTTTGCCTATGTTCTCCTCTAGGAGTTTTATAGTTTCTGGTCTTATGTTTAGATCTTTAATCTAAGATTAATCATTTTGAGTTTAGTACAGCCATTATGGAAAACAGTGTGGAGATTCCTTAAAAAATTGCAAATAGAACTGCCTTATGACCCAGCAATCCCACTGCTGGGCATACACACCGAGGAAACCAGAATTGGAAGAGACACATGTACCCCAATGTCCATTGCAGCATTGTTTATAATAGCCAGGACATGGAAACAACCTAGATGTCCATCAGCAGATGAATAGATAAGAAAGCTGTGGTACATATACACAATGGAATATTACTCAGCCCTTAAAAAGAATAAATTTCAATCAGTTCTAATGAGATGGATGAAACTGGAGCCGATTATACAGAGTGAAGTAAGCCAGAAAGAAAAACACCAATACAGTATACTGACATATATATATGGAATTCAGAAAGATAGTAATGATGACCCTGTATGTGAGACAACAAAAGAGACACAGAGGTATAGAATGGACTTTTGGCCTCTGAGGGAGAGGGGGAAGGTGGGATGATTTGGGAGAATGGCATTGAAACATGTATACTATCATATAAGAAACGAAGCGCCAGTCTATGTTCGATACAGGATACAGGATGCTTGGGGCTGGTGCACGGGGATGATCCGGAGAGATGATATGGGGTAGGAGGTGGGAGAGGGCTTCGGCATTGGGAGATCGTGTATACCTGTGGCTGAGTCATGTCAATGTATGGCAAAACCAATACAGTATTGTAACACAGAATAAAGTATTAAAAAAAAAAGAATTCTTGCTGAATATTATGAACTCTTCTGAATCTGATAAACTTTTTTGTAAATATGAAAAATGGATGGAAAATACTCATTTAGCATTTTGTGTGTAATCTCATTTCCCAGTAAGTGCCGGAGATGCCATAATGAAAGAACAGATTCAACCCGTACTTACTGCTCTGGCCCCAGGGCAGTTTGAAGACTGGCATTCACCACTCATTCGGTTTGGGATTAAGACATCTTCCCAGCAAGAAGGACCCTTTGGGGAAAAAAACAAAACAGGCCATTCTTGGTGCAGAAATTATAAAATAAATGTACTCACTAACACATTTTAAAAATCTATTTATGTTATAAAATGATAATGAAAGTAATATATAGTCCAGTGATTGTCAAAGTATGATACATAGACCTGGGGAGTTCTCAGGACCCTTCGAGGGGATCTGCTAGGTCAAAACTATTTTCAACAATGTACTAAGATTATATTTGGCATATTCCTCCAAACTTTTAAATGAAAACACACTTGCAATACACTTAAAAGCAGTCTTTGGGGGACAGCAGTGGAATATGGGGGCTTCCCAGGTGGTTAGAGGTAAAGAACCTGCCTGCCAACTAACGCAGGAAAGAGGTGGGTTCCATCCCTGGGTCGCGAAGATCCCCTGGAGGAGGGCATGGCAACCCACTCCAGTATTCCTGCCTGGGGAATCTCATGGACAAAGGAGCCTGGTGGGCTACAGTCGACGGGGTCGCACAGAGTTGGATGCGGCTGAAGCAACTCAGCAGGCAAGCAGGCACATTGGAACAGGGGCGGCAAGCCTGCAAGACCCCTGGCTGCAGTCGAGAGGCTGAGCAGACTCCGTTATCCCCTTCTCCTTCTAGAGGCCCTGTGAGAATTACAGTTAATAATAGCACCATGTGAATCCAGGACACCAAGGAAGACAAAAGGCAGAAGTCTGGGTGAGAAGAGAGTTTCAGACTTTTCTGGAAATCTGCCCTCCGCTAAAACAGAGGGACCACTCTGCGTGCAGGCCCACAGGGAGCCCAGAGAGGAAACGGAGGTGAGGGAGAAAGCCGACTGAGACCTGGAGCAACTAACAGGGAGAAAGTTTCCTTTCAAGAAGCATAAGATCTTAAATCTTCCTGCAGGAACTGGCAGATCCTGGGCTTAGAAACACGGAATGCAATGAAACTTTCTGTGCATATGACAAATATGTACTTTTCGTGTTTGTTTTTTTCAGGGTCCAGAAAGCAATGAAAATATTTAGGTAGCAATTTTGTCACAAAAGTACCATTTTATCTGACAAATCCTTATGTTATACCAGGAAATTACAGAAAGCTCATTCAAAATTTTCTTCTTGATCTCAAACATTAACAAAATAATACAAGTAATAAAACCGAAGAGAAATCAGTTGGATGTGAGAATCAGACATAATGAAATACATGTGCTAGTTCATCCACGCTACTCAAACTATTAGGATTGAATGCTATTGCTATAGCCCCCTGGAAAGAGAAACACATGTTCCAGTTACTTTCTGACATTATAAAGCATATTTAACTTTTCTCATTTCTAGTTTTAGAAAATATAAATTGTTTAATCACTGTATTTAAGTATGCATTGTGTACTATCCAGTAGTTGCATGGTTAAAGCATTTATAATTAATGGTCTTCACACAGGAGTGAGAAAGGTATCCAGACCACAAGGTTTAAAAAGACTGCAAATCACATGGCAGCACCAGGGAGCTAGGAATTAGAATGTGTCAAGGAAAGAATACAAAGAAAATCTGTTTCATCTCTCAAAGGTAGAGAACTGGAGAAAGATATCAGAAAAACCATGTCAGATAGAACAGTGTGAAATACATGTCTTAATAAAGAATTGTGTGCCTGTTTTTTCAGAAATTGTTCTCCTTTTTGGTCCAATAGTAGTTACAACCAAGAAAAATACACAACTTACATAAGCATCTATATCAGGACTCACTAAACAATGGCCTTGTTGACCAAATCCAGGCTAGGGTTTGTTTTTGTACAGCCCATGACCAAAGAATGGTATTACATTTTTCAGTGGTTAAAAGCATGAAAAGAAGCGTATTCTGTGGTACACAAAAAGTAAACGATACTCAAATTTCCAAGTCTAAAATGCAATGTATTGCACACGGCTGTAGCTCACGTGTGTATTATCTACGCGGCTTCTGCACAGCAAGGTCGTAACTGAGCTGCTGAAACACAGAGCAAGTGGCTCAACAAGCTCTCATATTTACTGTCTGGCCCTTCATGGAAAGAGTCTGCCAGTCCTTGCTCGCATATAAAATGTTCCAAGTCCATAATGAAAAGCATTCAAAAAACACTGTAGCATCATTTTGGCCACCAAATAATCTCATTCATTTGTTGAAGTAGTTGCATTCTGGATCTCAAGTGAGAAATTACTTCAATTAAAACCTTAGCGCTACTGATCTGTCAAATCTGAGAACACATTGATAGAATTCAGTGATCCAAGTTGTTTGAATCAGTAAGAGAGTAGACAATTATAACATCTGGGGATTTGTCTTGAGTAATCTTACAACTGACTGAAAATCAGGAAGGAGAACATTATTTATGATGCAAAAAATCAGAAATACAGATATTGATATTTCTCCCGGCAATCTTGATTCCAGCCTGTGTTTCTTCCAGTCCAGCATTTCTCATGATTTACTCTGCAGCTTGGAAAAGGTAATTTAAGCATTTTTACTACAATTTTACCAATTATCACAAGTTATCATTGAATGTGTTGCATTTAACATATCCTCTTGAATGTTTCCATAAATATCTAAGTCATATAATTAAACTTTAGGGATTAAAATTATTTTGAAAATCATACTTGTTCAGAATTGGGAAAGGAGTATGTCAAGGCTGTATATTGTCACCCTACTTATTTAACTCATATGCAGAGTACATCATACAAAATGCTGGGCTGGATGAAGCACAAGCTGGAATCAAGATTGGTGGGAAAAATAAATAACCTCAGGTACTCAGATGACACCACCCTTATGGCAGAAAGTGAAGAACTAAAAAGCCTCTTGATGAAAGTGAAAGAGGAGAGTGAAAAAATTGGCTTAAAGCTCAACATTCAGAAAACTAAGATCATGGCATCCCTGGTCCCATCCCTTCATGGCAAATAGATGGGGGAAACAGTGTCAGACTTTATTTTGGGGGGCTCCAAAATCACTGCAGATGGTGACTGCAGCCATGAAATTAAAAGACGCTTACTCCTTGGAAGGAAAGTTATGACAAACCTAGAGAGATGGCATAATGAAAAGCAGAGACATTACTTTGCTGACAAAGGTCGATATAGTTCAAGCTGTGGTTTTTCTGTAGTCATGTAGAGATGTGAGAATTGAACCATAAAGAAAGCTGAGTGCTAAAGAATTGATGCTTTCAAACTGTGGTGTTGGAGAACATGCTGGAGAGTCCTTTGGACTACAAGGAGATCAAACCAGTCCATCCTCAAGGAAGTCAGTCTTGAATATTCACTGGAAGGACTGATGTTGAAGCTGAAACTACAATACTTTGGCCACTTGATGCAAAGAACTGACTCCTTGGAAAAGACCTGATGCTGGGAAAAATTGAAAGCAGGAGGAGAAGGGGACGACAGAAGATGAGGTGGCATCATCGACTCAATGGACATGAGTTTGAGTCAACTCCGGGAGTTGGTGATAGACAGGGAGGCCTGTTGTGCTGCAGCCCACGGGGTCACAAAGAGTCAGACACGACTAAGCCACTGAGCTCACTGAAAGTAGGTATTTCCACCTGAAATACAGTAGATCATGTTCTGTGTTTTCCTCCCTTTGATATAAAGGTCTTTTGCTTCTGATAAAGCTAAGCATGGTGTTTGAATTATAGTAGGGGCTTAATAATGCAACCATTAGATAGTAAGCAGGGAAAATAATATGGGAAAAGATCTTTTGAATCAATATGTATCCACCAAGCAACTCTTTGTTAAACAGTTCTTAAAATCTAAGAATACAGCTATGAAAAAGAGAGAAGAATCCTTTTTCTTATAGCTTTTGTTTAGTATACACAAAGGCTAATGTTGTAAATTAGCTGGGCACACATATTCAATGAATAAAATTAAAAAGGATATTGATACAAAATGCTGGTCAGATGTAAAACAAATGGAATACACATATACTACTGCTCAAATATAAAATGACACAGCTAGTTTAGAAATTTACTAGGAATTTTTAAAAAATTAAACAGATAACTAACAACAAGCCTTTGCCATTCCACTCCTAGATAATTAACAGGTCAAGGAAAACAAAGATAATCATATACCAATGCTCAAAACAACTTTATCCTTAGTAGCCTCGAACTGGAGACCACCCAGATACCTACCAAAATATGAATGGATAAACAAAATGTGCTACAGGTAGCCAATGAAATACTACTCAGTAATCAGCAGTATTATGTTATTTACAAATGCAACACCATGGATGATTCTCAAAATTATGTGAAAGAAAGAAGCCAGATATGAAATACAATATATGCACGAGGCTTGCCTGGTGGATCAGTCATAAAGAATCCACCTCTCAGAGCAGGAAACATGGATTCGATCCCTGTACTGGGAAGATTCCCACAGGCTGCAGAGCAGCTAAGCCAGGGTGTCGCGATGACTGAGTCCAGGAGCCGCAACCCCTTGAGCTCATACACTCTAGAGCCTGTGCCCCGCGACGGGAGGAGCCACCACAATGAGAAGCCCTCACGCACAACAAAGAGTAGCCCCTGCTTGCTGCAACTAGAGAAAAACTGGGGCAAAACTGAAGACCCAGTGCAACCGAAATAAATAAAATGACTTAAAAAGCCGATATATACTAGATTCCACTTATATAAAATGCAAACAGATCTATAGTGGCGAAAACAGAAGAGTGGTAGCCATGAGGTGGGGGCGGAGGGTGGAATGGGCTCTGCGAGAGCATGGAGAATCTTTTAGGGGTATTATGGGCTCAGTGGTGTCCTCCCAAACTGAATATGCTAAAGGCTGACCCCTCTGTAGAATGTGACTGCATCTGAAGAGAGGGTTTCTAAAGAGGGAATTAAGGCAGAATGAGGTCATTGTGGGGGACTCTAATTTAAGGTGAGCATCTCCCCTGGTGGCTCAGAGGGTAAAGCGTCTGCCTACAGTGTGGGAGACCTAGGTTCGATCCCTGGGTCGGGAAGATCCCCTGGAGAAGGAAATGGCAATCCACTCCAGTATTCTTGCCTGGAGAATCCCATGGACAGAGGAGCCTGGTAGGCTATAGTCCACGGGGTCACAAAGAGTCGGACACAACTGAGTGACTTCACTTCCTTCCTTCCTTAGAGAGGAGCACAGACAAAGTGCGGGCCGTGGCAGAGGGTAAGTGTGGCCGCCAAGTGGGGTGTGGTCAGCCAGCTATAATTCAGTGGGACTGGTGTCCTTAAAAGGTGTCTCTAACAAATGGGACTGGGACACAGAACAGAGAAAGTATCACAGGAACACACAGAAGACAACCCTCTATAAGCCAAGACAAGAGGTCCTAGTAGTGACACCTTAATTCAGACTTTCAGCCACAGAATTGCGAGTAAACGGAATTCTGCTGCATGAGCCGTATAGTTGGTGGTGCTTCACTGCGGCACATCTAGGAGACCAAGGCAGAGGCTATGGGGAAGCTCTCCAGCTTCACTGTGACGGTGGTTGTGTGGGATTATATACTTGTCAGAACTTTTCAAATCATACCCTTCAAATGGAGACCATCAATTTCACACAAACTATTTCTCAGTAATGTGTAATAGGAGAAAATGAACTGAGAAATCGCCAAGGAAATTCTGTGAGGGAAGTAGGAGCTTTGCATCTAATGGTGCTCAACCAATTGAATGCTGCTGCTAAGTCGCCTCAGTCGTGTCCAACTTTATGTGACCCCATAGACAGCAGCCCACAAGGCTCCGCAGTCCCTGGGATTCTCCAGGCAAGAACACTGGAGTGGGTTGCCATTTCCTTCTCCGATGCATGAAAGTGAAAAGTGAAAGTGAAGTCGCTCAGTCGTGCCTGACTCCTAGCGACCGCATAGACTGTAGCCTACCAGGCTTTTCCGTCCATGGGATTTTCCAGGCAAGAGTACTGGAGTGGGATGATCCTTTCCTCACTCCATAAAGTTTCTAAAAGAAAACAAATGAAATCATCTTTACTACCTTGAAACAGATAGAACCTTTTACAAGGACACTGAAAGCTCTATCAATGAAAAAAATTATAAACTGACCTTCAATGAAAATTATAAAAACAACTTCTGATCACCAAAAGACACTTGTGAATATGCAAGCCACAGACTGGAGGAAATATCTGCAGTGCCTACATCTATGAAGTAATATCGAAGCTATACAGAGAACTTCAAACAATGGCACCAATTTTTCCATGTATGACAAGCATGTAGACAAGCACACCAATTTAAAATAAGAAAAAGACTTAAAAAGAAGACATAAAAATGGTCAATAATCATAGGAAAAGATAGCATCATTAATAATCAGGAAATGCAAGCTAAAATAAAATACAGTTTCAATGATTTCACATCTTAGCCACCATAATAGCTTTTTTTTTTTTTTTAAGGTGGATGATACTAAGGATTGACTAGAAGGAGGCATGAGGAATATTTTTGGAAATGTTCTGTATTTTGATTGGAATAGTAGTTACATGAGTATGTATCACTGTCAAAGCTCATAGAATGGAACCCTTAAATTCGGTTCATTTTATCAATTGTTCCAAAATTTAGAACAAGGAACTGAATTTTCACCTCTCCTTATTCAATAAGGACTTACTGACACCCTGCCTCTCAGTAGCTCTTCAACCTTAGATGCTTTCCTGACCACTCAGGGATCAGCTGGCCCAGGAAAAATGGAGAAATAACATAACTTAACTCATAAGGGTGTTGCAAGGATTAAATATAAAATGGTGAGGCCACTGCCAGACACACACTACGTTCTCAACAAAAGTTAGCCATTTCTGTATTTACCATTCATTAATTAGGGACCATAGGCAGTATGGTTTAAAGAGCATTAATCCATGTAATGAAATTATTTTTAATTATAAAAAAAGTATCTTTAATTCTTCGGTGATTTCCCAGTGTAGACTTTAGAGGCAATCATCTGTGACATTTGTCACGGGAGATTCCAAGCCACTGACAACCAGAGAGACCAGTTCTGTGGCTCCGCACTGGTTGCTGACACTCATCATCAAGCTACAGAATTCTCCAAGTGAAGGACCACATCCTACTTATATCTACATGCTTTGGTATGAATAGCAAAACAGTATACGTAAACACACTGAATATTCAGATACATGTTAACTGAATCGGGCTTTACTTTTCTCTTCTTTATATTCTCATTTTCATACTATAAAAAACCTGAAAGATCAAAGTTTTTCAGAGTTGTGTTGTGTTTTCTTCTAAAACAGACTTCCCCCCGCCCCCAATGAATTGTGTATAGAATCCAAAGTATAAAACAAATAATGCAGTCCTATTCTACTTGGAGAAAAAGGATGGGTCCCCCAAAATCTTGATGCCTATTGGTTGGAGCTCTCCCGCAGTCCCTCCCCATGTGGTCTTCCTAAACGTGGCTGTTTATTTCATATGTTAGCAGGAGAATATCTGCATAGAACCCCTAAATGCAGTCTCCTGTAATGTAATTAAAGGAAGTCTTACATAGTAATAGCATGACTGGGGGAGTGGCAGGTATCTCATCACTTCCACCATCTTCTCTTGGTTAGAAGGAAATCAGCAGAACCACCCCCATTCAAGAGGAAGGGATTTCACAAAATCATGGACACCACGAGGTGAGAGATCACTAGAGGTTACCTCCTCGACTGTCCCTGCCAAAGTTGTTTTATAGATGAGGAGAAAGACCTTTCATAGCACGAAAGTTTAAGAAATGATAAACGCTGGGAAAACTAAACAGCTCCATCTAAAAAATAAAATTAGAACTTCTTACACCATACACAAAAATAAACTCAAAATAGACTAAAGCCCTAAATGTGAGACCAGACAGTATAAAACTCTTACAGGAAAACATAGGCAGAACATTCTCTGACATAATTACAGCAGTATCTTTGTCAATCCACATCCCAGAGTAATGGAAATAAAAATAAAAATAAGCAAATGGGACCTAATTAAACACAAATATCCTTTTTGTCTGTTTGTTTTAACTCAAAACCTTTTACACAGCAAAGGAAAGCATAAACAAAATGAAAAGACAGCCCACAAAATGGAAGAAAATATTTACAAATGATGTGACCAGCAAGGGATTAGTCTCCAAAATTTACAGCTTGTGCGGCTTTATATCACCAGAACAACCCAATCAAAAGACAAGCAGAAGACCTGAACAAACGTTTCTCCAAAGAAGACCTGGAGATGCCCAAGAGGCACATGAAAAGATGCTCAACCTCACTGATTATTAGAGAAATGCAAATCAAAACTGCAATGAGTGATCACCTCACAACAGCCAGAATGGCTATCATCACAAAATCTACAAACAGGAAATGCTGGAGAGGGAGTGAAGAGAAAGGAGCCCTCTCACACTGTTGGCAGGAAGGGAGACTGGTGCAGCCCCATGGAGCGCAATATGGAGGCTCCTTAAAAAACTAAAACCAGAGCTAACAAGTAACTCTGCAATCCCACTCCTGAGCGCATGTCCGAAGAGACACATGGTCCAAAGGGATGCATGCATCCCAATGTCCACTGCTGGAGAAGGCAATGGCACCCCACCCCAGCACTGTTGCCTGGAAAGTCCCATGGACGGAAGAGCCTGGTGGGCTGCAGTCCATGGGGTCGCTAAGAGTCAGACACGACTGAGCAACTTCGCTTTCACTTTCCACTTTCATGCATTGGAGAAGGAAATGGCAACCCACTCCAGTGTTCTTGTCTGGAGAATCCCAGGGACGGGGGAGCCTGGCAGGCTGCCGTCTATGGGGTCGCACAGAGTTGGACACGACTGAGGCGACTTAGCAGCAATATTCATTGCAGCACGCTTTACAAGTGCCAAGATGTGGAAGCCACCTAAATGGCCACTGACAGAGCAAAGGATAAAAAAGATGTGATACATGTATACAATGGAACATTACTCAGCCATTAAAAAGAATGAAATAGTGCCAGACAAAATTCACACAGTACCACGAGATCTGCACACTCTCTGATAATGCCTCAGTGCTCATCGGGTCACAAGCATAAGCATGAGGAACCTGCACCCACATGTAGGCTTATCAATGGCTTCCAATTATTTAATATAATTTCTTTGACCTCAGAAGGGTACTTTCCAGCTCTGCTAGAATTTGAAAGCACTACCATCTCCAGTCATCGCTCTTAAAATACATTCACGTGATGCAAATTTTAAGTCACTGAAGTCATTGTTAACTCATTCAACAAATTATGCGCCCCGTATGTTAGTCCATGGGTCACAACGAGTCGGATACGACTGATCGACTAAACAATAACAACACCGTGACAGATACCATGCTGGACTGGAGACACGACACTGAGCAAGTCTTTTATAATTAAAGGGATGAAAGCGATTGAAGAAATAATACATGTATTTTTAGGGTACATAGGAGGAAGCTCTGACCTAGACTGTTAGAAGGAATATTGTTTAGGCTGAGATCTGAGAAAAAAATAAGAATCAGAAATGAAAAGCAAAACTCCACAACAGAAAAGGTTTTGAGCAGGGAAAACAGAACCAGTCACCTCC
The DNA here is from genome assembly GCA_006410515.1 of Procapra przewalskii. NCBI lineage: Eukaryota > Metazoa > Chordata > Mammalia > Artiodactyla > Bovidae > Procapra > Procapra przewalskii. The sequence goes on along the minus strand of SJYF01000247.1, from coordinate 1,825,726 downwards.
AACCACTAGACTAGTTGTGGGATATATGTATACTTTCAATGAGATGATATCAATAATCAATCCATGAATAATCATTTAATTTGGTGCCTCCTAAACATCTTAATCTATATTACTTGAAATTAAGATTCCATTAAAATGTTTATTTTGAGGACTTCCCTGGTGACTCAGCTGGTAAAGAATCCACCTGCAATGCAGGAGAGCTGGGTTTGATCCCAGGGTTGGGAAGATCCCCTGGAGAAGAGAAGGACAAACACTAAACAGTTCTGGCCTGGACAATCCCATGGACTGCACAGTCCATGGGATTGCAAAGAGTCGGACACGACTAAGCAACTTTCACTTTCAAAATATACATTTAGACATAATGAAATGCAAAGCACTGATTTCAAAGGGATGGGGATGGCCACATGACAAACAGTGTCTTTGTACTTTTGAGTGAGATTGACTGGATTTCAAATCCAACAACCATTACCAGATATGTAACAATAGCTGGGTGTGTTAGTCACTCAGCTGTGTCTGACTCTCTACAACCTCATGGACAGTAGCCCACCAGGCTCCTCTGGCCATGGAATTCTTCAGACAACAATACCGGAGTGGGTTGCCATTCCTTCTCCAGGAGATCTTCCCAACCCAGGGATTAAACCCAGGGCTCCGGCACTGAAGTCAGATTCTATATTGTCTGAGCCACCAAGGAAGACCATGTAACAATAAGGAAGTTAAGTCATCAGAACATCAGTTTTTTACATGTTATGTGAAGAAATGACAGCTGTACCTATAACATGATGAAAGTAAGAGAGTGTAGAAGCTAGTTTAAAGATCAACATTCAAAAAATAAAGATCATGGCATCTGGTCCCATCACTTCATGGCAAATAGATGGGGAAACAATGGAAACAGTGACAGACTTTACTTTCTTGGGCTCCAAAATCACTGCAGATGGTGACTGCAGCCATGAAATTAAAAGATGCTTGCTCCTTGGAAGAAAAGCTATGACCAACCTAGACAGGATATTAAAAGGCAGAGACATTACTTTGCCAACTAAGGCCTATCTAGTCAAAGCTATGGTTTTTCCAGTAGTCATGTATGGATGTGCGAGATGGACTACAAACAAAGCTTAGCACCGAAGAATTGATGTTTTTGAACTATGATGTTGGAGAAGACCCTTGAGAGTCCTTTGAACTGCAAGGAGATCCAACCAGTCCATCCTAAAGGAGATCAATCCTGAGTATTCACTGGAAGGACTGATGCTGAAGCGGCAGCTCCCCTACTTTGGCCACCTGATGCAAAGGACTGACTCACTGGAAAAAGACCCTGATGCTGGGAGGGATTGGGGGGCAGGAGGAGAAGGGGACAACAGAGGATGAGATGGCTGGATGGCATCACTGACTTGATGCACATGAGTATGAGCAAGCTCAGGGAGTTGGTGATGGACAGGGAAGCCTGGCATACTCCAGTCTATGCAGTCGCAAAGAGTTGGACATGAATAAGTGACTGAACTGAACTGACCTATATCATAGGGTTGATGGCTATATGAGGTCAAGTACTTATTAAAGTATGAAGTGTTAGTCACTCAGTTGTGCCTGACTCTTTGCAAACCCATGGCCGACAGCCTGCCAGGCTCCTCTGTCCATGGGATTCTCCAAGTAAGGGTACTGGAGTGCTTTGCCATTTCCTTCTCCAGGTGACCTTTCTGACACTGGGATCGCACCCAGGGCTCCTGCACTGCAGGCAGATTCCTTACCGAGTCAGTTGCTAAGTCAAAGTGCTTATACACATAATTAATATTCAATAAATATTAGCAGGTACTGCTTAATAACTCTAATAGGATAAAAATGGGATCATGGAAAGAACATCCCCAAAGGGCAGATTCAGGAAAGGTCTATGTTCTAGATGTAATTTCACTAGAGTTAGGGTGATCAATTTAGGCACAGTTTAAACATCTTTATGCCTTAATTTCCTATCTGTAAATTGTGAGTAATAAGGGCTCACAGTCAAAGAAGATAAAGAATGAGCTAATCAATGTGAAAATCCTTTCTCACTATAGCCGAGCATTCAGCTATTAGTGAGGGGGCAACTGGAGCAGTGAGCATTTTTAGACAGTGTAATAGTAGAAAGCAGTGGACTCACACAGCAACCTCCTCATTACTGCCCCACACATAATGCCACATGCAAAAAGAGATGGTTGATACATAACGACACAGCTGCTGCTGGGATCAGCAATTAACCAGAGCAAGTGTCTATGCTCGTATTGATTACCCAACGCTGCCAATTAACTCGAGAGCTGTTTAAACAGACTATCTCAGCTGGTCTTAAAGATGTCCCCCCAAAACTGGGGTGTCTGTATCGCTTATGAGACATAATTGGGCATGATTTGGTATAAAATGAATTTCCTTCCATTACTAAAATGTGTTTCATATCATAAAAAGCAAGCATTTCATCATCTAATACTCAGTAACATACTTTTCCCCTCCAAGGAAATTATTACAAGACAGAAACTTCACATTTCTAAAAGCGATCTGCATCCTTGCAAGTGAAGCAACTCTTGGTGCGCTGCACTTGAGCTCTGCTGAGCTCTGGCCCAGGCGATCACTGTCATTGCTTACTGACAGTCCTTCATGCAGGGTGCCATTGTGCTAAATGTGTTCAATGGTACACAACGTGGTTATTCCTTCACAGTTTCCAGTTAGCAAACTATTTCTAAATCACAAGATGCCCTCAATTATATGACCAAGTGTTGACAGCTCTGCTGTAGACACACCACAGAGACAGCAGGATTTGAACAGCTGTGATTTTTTTTTTTGTCCTATTTCATAGAATTGAAACAATGGAGACAAATAAAGGCTTACAGTGATTCACTTTTATGCACTCTTTACAGATTTAATTTAGGAGAACCATATGATTATCTTCATCTGTTCAAGTTCTCTTTACTAAGAATAATCTTGCCACTGCAATGGAGGGAAATTTGCTGCTGCTCAGATTAGAGGCAGTTTCAGGCCGCATAATACGCTTCTGACTGTTGGGATGGTAGCTCTCATTTCAATTCAAGGCATGTGAACTGATTTGAAGAACATTTATCATCATGTAAAGCTTCCTAGTTATCTCAGCTGGCTTTATATCTTGATAATTACGACTGGGACTGGACCATGCTTATTAAACGTGATAAGAAGTTTATTAGATTTCTAGTGAATGCCCAGATACCACCACCATCATCAAATACCGTTTTATGAACAACACATCACATTTCAGTGCATACTGTACTACTGTGAATCCCCTACTGATGCTGAACTCAAAGAGCCACCTTTTTTGTTCCAAAAAAGGAGAGGAAGAAATCATATAGGACGTGCTGGAATGATTAACAGATCACAGTTTAGTTCAGTTTGCTGTTGTTTCAGTGGGGTGGACTGGCCATGGAGAGCAGCAGTAAGGGGTGCTGCCTGGCCGGGCCACAAAAGCTACACATTCTGTGCACATGGAGGTGACTCAACAGGGCAAAGCGGCTTGATAAGAACTGGACAAAGACTATCCAAAAAGAATCATTTCCTGAGGGTGCTCGAGGCACGGAACTCTGATGGGCCCGGCCCAATCAGGCATTAGACACACCTGTAATGAATGGGCGGCTGGCTGTGCATCGACCTGAAGCTGCGAGTATGACTCCCATGATCAGGCATTTGCACTGACTGCCAGCGTTTGG
>SJYF01000247.1:1804250-1816798 GCA_006410515.1 Procapra przewalskii | reverse complement strand
AACAGTCTTACTATAATTGAAAATTTTAAAATAATTAAAATAATGAAATGTGTATAAAATTCCAAATAAGAATAATAATAATGATACCCATTTATTTTCACCCCACAGGAATCAAAGCTATTAAATGCAAATTTAGAATATAATAAAGAAAAATAACAGAATCCCTTTCAACACTGTGTAAAGTTTAACCCTACGTCTAATCACATGTTGGAAAGGCAGCTGCACGAAGCTGACATCTGTAGAGAGCACTCGGCGGTGGAAGGAGCAGCTACAGTTTGGGTTCGGGTGACACCATAGATTCAGGTTCCTGGTTTCTTTTATCTTGGTTCCGGGAGATAATTTATTCATATGAAGGAAAACTACTGTAAATTATGGTTGCAGAGGGAAGATCCGGATCTGAGAGGCATCTGAAGTCCTGCCACTGTAGGTTAGGTATCAATGTTCACCATTATTTGTACGGTCAGAATAGAACGTATACGAAGAACCAAAAAGTCATGATAAGGAAGAAAATTCTTCTTGTGATAAGCAGAATTTGGCAGCTTTTACACTGTTGCGGGAGCTATGTAGATGACTTGAGATCTATCTAGCTTGTTTATGTTTTTAGAAAAGTAATTGATGCTAACAGTATATTCTATGAACATGTACATTAATAAATTTCCTGTGCAGTGCTACTAAGAGGAGCAGTTTTGCCTTCTGGTTATAGGGAGCATAGCTTCTCTGCAGTGCACATGACAAACTATCGAGCAAGGCTTACTGATAAGGCAGAAGAAGCTTCCCCAGTAATAGCATATAAAAGCTCTCCTGCAGGAAACTATTCATATCTATGGACTATCAGATAGCCTGGAATAACTACTACTAAATGAGACTGCATTTAATGTGGAAACAGTCTCCAGAGTCCAAATTTTAAAAAATAGATCTAAGTGGACATGTCATTTTTGGCAGACTCATTGGAACTACCCTGATGCTGGGAAAGACTGAGGGCAGGAGGAGACGGGGGTGACAGAGGATGAGATGGCTGGATGGCGTCACTGACTCAATGGACATGAGTTTGAGCAAGCTCAAAGATGGCGAAGGACAGGGGAGTCTGGCGTGCTGTTGTCCATGGGGTTGCAAACAGTCAGGCACGACTGGGTGACGGAACAGCAGCTGCTACAGTGGCACAGACTGGCTGTTCACAGCCCCGCGCAAGTGCGCGTCTCCCGCGGTGGGCCCGCGGGGACAGAGAAACCCACATGGGAGGGGCAAGTCCAGATGGGGCAAAGGAGAGAGGTCCTGGGGACCAAAAGGTTGCTGAGAGTCTGAGGACCAGTGCAAGCCTACTAAAGTAACTGTGGTCATTCCATGCTAAATACTATTGTGTCACATAAATGGCATCAGATCCAAACACAAGGACAAGTGAGCTTAAATTCAATTCAGTTCAGTTCAGTTGCTCATTCGTGTCCGACTCTCTGCGACCCCATGAATTGCAGCACACCAGGCCTCCCTGTCCATCACCAACTCCCGGAGTTCACTCAGACTCGCGCCCATCGAGTCGGTGATGCCATCCAGCCATCTCATCCTCGGTCATCCCCTTCTCCTCCTGCCCCCAATCCCTCCCAGCATCAGAGTCTTTTCCAATGAGTCGACTCTTCTCATGAGATGGTCAAAGTACTGGAGTTTCAGCTTTAGCATCATTCCTTCCAAAGAACACCCAGGACTAATCTCCTTTAGAATGGACTGGTTGGATCTCCTTGCAGTCCAAGGGACTCTCAAGAGTCTTTTCCAACACCACAGTTCAAAAGTATCAATTCTTTGGCGCTCAGCTTTCTTCACAGTCCAACTCTCACATCCATACATGACCACTGGAAAAATCATAGCCTTGACAAGACAGACCTTTGTTGGCAAAGTAGTCTCTGCTTTTGAATATGCTACCTAGGTTGGTCATAACTTTCCTTCCAAGGAGTAAGCGTCTTTTAATTTCTTGGCTGCAATCACCATCTGCAGTGATTTTGGAGCCCAAGAAAATAAAGTCTGATACTGTTTCCAGTGTTTCCCCATCTATTTCCCATGAAGTGATGGGACCAGATGCCATGATCTTAGTTTTCTGAATGTTGAGCTTTAATTAGGGGTTGCTTATATTAAAAATCTACTGATTCCAAGGCATTAGTATAAATGACAGCCATGTTCATTAATTTACAGCCTTTGGTCTATAAACGATTTCAAACATTTTTCAGGCATCTACTACATGTTAAGCTGGGTGTTAAAGACTCAGAGGTCAATGATCAAAATGATTCTGTACCACATTCAAATACTGCATGATTTAGGGGCGGACATAAAGATACCAGACTTGTGACAGTGAAATGTATAACAGACTAGGGAAATTTCCACACATATCTGGAAGCGAGGAAAATGGTGCTGATTAACATACACAAGACAGGTCTAGAGGCACAGACATAATAGAAAATGGACTTGCCGACAAAGAGGGGAAGGACTGGATAGGATGCATGGCTAAAGCAGCACGGCCCTCCGTACGCGGCTGTGTGGGAAACAGACAGCTGGCGGGAAGCTGCTGTGTATATGCACAAGGAGCTCAGCTTGGCACTCCACGATGGCCTGCAGGGATGGGATGGCGGGTGGGAGGGGGCGTCAAGAGGGAGGGAATGTATGTTTACGGATAGCTGATCTATGTTGCTGTACAGCAGAAAGCAACATAACATTGTAAAACAATCATATTCCAATAGGAACAGAACATTCCTTTCTGACCTTGTAATGAGTCACACGACCCTTCATGAGTGCTCAGATATGGATTATGTAAATCGGAAATAATACATCATTTGATATACAGTCTCAGTCCAAAAAAAAAAAAAAACCTTATAGAAACTGTCTCTTGACGTCTAATAGGCAGAGCAGTTCTCAGAGTTTTCTAAGATGCTCTTCCTGAGTTAAAATTCTAAAATTTGGCTCAAATAAAGTTTTCCAATACTTTTTTGAAAAACAAAGGTAAATGGTATAAAACATCTTTACCAATTGGGGGTGGGTAAAATATTTTCCATTTATTCTCAACTGAAACCAGTCAAATTCTAATAAAATAAGCACTCATGTGGGTTTGCTGACAAAGGTCCTTCTAGTCAAAGCTATGGTTTTTCCACTAGTCATGTATGGATGTGAGAGTTGGACTATAAGGAAAGCTGAACGCCAAAGAACCGATGATTTAGCGAGTGCTTCTTTCTAATGTTTACACTGAAGTCTCCCCAGCCGGCACTCGACTATTTTCCATTTTTAATGAGTTCATAACTAGTATGTTTCCCTCTCAAAACTCAGAGACTCTGCGTGGTAAGTGGAGTCTTTATGTTAACAGTTCCGGCTGTTTGCAATCAGCAACGCTGAGGGTCATAAGTCTTTTTAAAAAGCAAATAAACAGATAATCTTACTCAGAGTACACATAGCTCTGTAGCACACAAAATGTTCTGAGGCAGCACCTTCATCCCATGTGGAGAGGAGAAAAGAGAAAGAGCCGGATGAGCAAGATGATCAGCTGTTGCCATAGTGCCCACGTCAGCACCACAGAACACAACCTTTAAAAAGGTGCTGGTTTATCAACAGATGAACCAGTGCCCACCAAACTCAGACACTGAGGATTAAGACTAAGTCCCTGGACACTGACCAGCATGCCAGGTGCGAGCTGGCCTACTTTGGAGAAAAGTGTAGTTGAGCATGTGGACGGCACACCTGTACAGACACATCTGTGTGCACACTGGCAGCTTTTATTTTTTTTGCATCTGAGATGAAATTTTTATTTAAGGAGTATAGAGTGGTAGTGATTGCATCCCTCTTGACTTTATGCAGAAAATAGATTAAAAAAATTTATTTCATTACATTTCTATTTAGAATTTAATCTGAATCTTAACTGCATCACTATGTGTTAACAGTAGAAAATCTGTCTCTCCAGCTAGAATATAAGCTCCTTGAGAGAAGGGACCTTTTTGGTCTGAACTTCACACAGATTAATGGCTGCTGGGCATAAAATATGTGCTTAGTTGACATTTGTTACATGATATGGATGAATATCTGAGGATGCCTCAATGACATGCAAGTCTAAATTAAGATGAAAATATGAAAAATGCCAGGAAGGAAACGTGAATTGTAAACAGCAAGTAATATGCTATAAATATTACCAAATTCAGGGCTTCCCTGGTGGCTCAGTGGATAAGAATCTGCCTGCCCATACAGAAGACACGGGTTCAATCACTGGTCCAGGAAGATCCCCCGTTCTTCAGAGCAGTTAATCCCATGCACCACAGCTACTGAGCCTGTGCTCGAGAGCCTGGGAACTGCAGCGGTTAGCTGGCGTGTTGCAACATCTGATGCCAGTGTGCCCTAAAGTCCTGCTCTGGAACAAAGGAAGCCGCCATGATGAGAAGCCCATGCACCAAAACTAGATAGAAGCCCCTGCTCATTGCAACGAGAGAAAAGCCGCACAGCAGCAAGGCCTAGCAGAGTCAAAAACTAGACAAGTTAAAAAAAGAGAAGATTCCCAATTGCATCCTTTACCTGATTAGTCTTATTTCATTGAGAAATCTCCTTTTCTAATATTCCAGATATACCAAAGTGCTCAAGTCACCCCAAGCAAAGTACGGATATATTCACAAGGAAGAGACAGCTTTTTGCTTGTTTTGAGGTGTGTCAATTTTGTTTTAATGTAAGTCTTGAAGTGAAGTGAAGTCGCTCAGTCATGTCTGTCTCTTTGGGACCGCGTGGACTGTAGCCCACCAGGCTCCTCTGTCCATGGGATTCACCAGGCTAGAACACTGGAGTGGGTTACCATTTCCTTCCTTTAAATTCTTGGCTAGACTATCTTGTTTTATGATACTAGAAAATGATTCAAATGGAAATGCCCCTGGCTGTTACATAATAACTAAGATTACACTAAGTTGTCAAAATTAATATCAGTAAAAACTTTCCTAAAAAGTAATTTTAATACAAGACATAAGAACATGAGGATGTGTACCCTTATGATAAAGAAAAGGGACTAAAGAGAAAAATCAAATACATATTTTAACTACAAGAAAATAGGTTTGGGTTTTCATTTTTGTTTAAATTTAGTATAAAAATGAGCACTTACTCTGTTTTAGGCAAAGTGCCTCATGATTGAATAAGGCATAGTGTCTACTTCAAAGTGCTTACAGACTAACTTCCAGATTCTAGTAACTCAAAAAGAGTTTATTAGAGTCATAGGCAGTCTGCTGCCTACACCAAGGGGCTCCATTGCTCCACTTGGGTGAGAGGCAGGGATTAGAAGACAGAGATGGGACGAAACAGCACAACTGTGGGCATGAGGGCTGCATTCCAGAACCGGTCCAAATTCTGTAACCTGGCCACAACGAGGGGAACTGTTAGAAAAACCACAGTATTTATGACATCCTCGTAATTCAAAAAGGACTTGCACCAAGAAAAAACATTGGCACTGTGGGTTAAGTTCATTCTCCATCCCAATTATAATTCCAAGAAGGAAATATCCAAAAAGCTGCCAAGGATTCCAGAAACATCCTGACAGCCAAAGATGCGGGATCCGAGGCTATGCCATGACCTCGTCATCTTTTAGAAGCTCCTGAGTTAAGCTCGGAAAAACTTGTTTCTTTCAACCGTTGGAAACCTACAAACTAACAATATATGGCTAGTTTTAAAATTAATTATATATTTTATCAATCTCTCAAACTATTTGTCACAACACCCAATCACTAAGAGAACTGTGTTTATTAAGAAAAATTAAACTGGCTTAGTAAAAATATTTTTCTAATTAGCCTAGAAAATGCTTTGCACAAAGAGATCAGATGTTGGATGCTGATAATTAATTTATAAAACTGGATACAATTATGCCAACAAATTAGTCAACCTAGATAAAAAAGACAAGACCCAGAAAGACAAAAACTACCAGAAATCCTTTAAGAAGACACACACACACACAAATCTGAAGAAAACTATTGAATTAGTATTCTTAAAACTTTTGAGAAAGAAATCCCAGGCCCAGAAAGATTCACTGGTAAACTTGACCAAATATTCAATCAATATTCAAAAAGAGTACCGAGATGATTCAATGGTAAAAGAATAGTCTCAACAAGTAACACTAAGACAGCTGGGTACCCATATGCAAAAGAATGAAGTCTAACTCTGACTTCACACTGTAGATAAAAATTATCTCAAACGGATCAGAGACTTGCACACAAGGGATAAAATCGTAAGAAAACTCAAGAGTAAATCTTTATGACCCTGGGTTTGAGAATAACTTCCTACCTGTGACACCAGAAGTAGAGGTGAGCCACCAAAACACAGATGCTTTGAGCTTCCAGGTTTGTGCTTCAAGAACATCATCAATAAAATGAAAAGCTGACACATGGGGGAAAGTCAGCTGGCTCAGAAGAAGCTACATATGTCGAGTATTTAAAGAACTCTTAGCACTCAACGAGAGGACAAGGAACCCGATGAAAAACACAGACAAAGGGCTTAAAGGGACGTTTCTCCAAAGAAGGTATACCAGTGGCCACTAAGCGCTGAGAAGACGCTCAACATCACTACTCATTTGGGAAATGCAAATTAAAGCCACGAGACACTGCTTCTCACCCACGAGGATGGCTAAAATTAAACCCAATAACGAGTGGCAAAAATGTGGATAAACTGTAGTCCTCATTCGTAGTTGGCAGAAATGCAAATTGGTAGAGCTGCTTTGGGAAACATATGTCCGCACAAAATCTGGTACAAGGTTGTTCATGGCAGTACCATTCATAATAGCAAAGCATCAGAAATAACCCAAATACACATCAACTGAATAGATAAACAAAAGGCAGTGTATTGATACAGTGGAATATTTGATGACAACAAAATTCTGTAAAGCAATTATTCTTCAGTTAAAAAATAATTTAAAAAAAAGGAATGGGGAACTAACACATGGAACAAACCGAGGAATCTTGAAACATGCTAGGTGAAAAAAGGTAATTACAAAAGACCACATATTATAGGTTTCCATTTAAATTAAATGTCCAAAATAGGTCTTCAGGAAGTGAATCTGTCGCAGCTAGGGAGGGGAGGAGAGTGAGGTGAGGAGGAAGAATGTGGAGCGACTGCTAATGGGAACAGGTTTTCTTCCTGAGTCGATGAAAGAGTTCTAAAGTTAGGTGGTACTGATGACTCCACAACTCTGTGACCAGATTTAAAACTACTGAATCATATATTTTTTGGAAAGAAATGTTTTTATGAAAAAATTCACATATACACAAAATTAGAGTGTATAATCCAGTATCTATTACCTACCATCAACATAATATCAATATTTTGACAATCTTACTATGTTTTAGTAATAGTAAGGGACTATTATTAATATCGTTAGGTGTGTTGGCTATATTAATGAATAAATGTATGTTTGATTGATGGATGAAAGTGAAAATCACTCAATCGTGTCTGACTCTTTGTGATCCTGTGGACTATACAGTCCATGGAATTCTCCAGGCCAGAATACTGGAGTGGGTAGCCTTTCCCTTCTCCAGGGATCTTCTCAACCCAGGGACTGAACCCAGGAGTCCCGCATTGTGGGTGATTTCTTTACCAGCTCCCAGTTTCAGGACTGGGAGCTCGTGTACACCTGTGGCTGATTCATGTCAATGTATGGCAAAACCAATACAGTACTGAAAAGTAGAATAAAGTAAAAATAAAATTAAAAAAAAGAAAAAAAGAATCATGAAAGAGAAAAAATATATAATAATGAAAAAAATTATTCATTTTATTATTATTCACATACCCCTAGAGATAAGGGTCCATAACATTTTACACATTTTCTCATCTTATAATCCAGTGATTTTTCTTTCCAGTCAATTCTAGAGTATTACAAAGGTTCTCTTTACACAATTATATAATTTAAGTATCCAAATGAGGGTAAAATGAGGGTATTAAAATAAAAATTAAAAATACTAGGATATTATGGGGCATCCTGGGTGGTGCCAGAAGACACCGGAGACACAGGTTCCATCACTGGGTCGGGAAGGTCCCCTGGAGGAGGAAATGGCTGCCCGTTCTGGGAAATCCCATGGACAGAGAAGCCTGGCGAGCTGCAAGTCCAGGGGGTTGCAAAGAGGCGGACGTGACTGAGGGGCTTAACAACAACAACAAAAGGACATTATGACTCTAAGGCTTAGGATGGATTTGCAGCGCTGTGAGACAGGGTTTGTGACATGACTCAAAGCCAAAACGGAAGAACACGACAGGGGACGACACTCCTCCCAGAACAGCAGCGCCTTCTGCGCTGGTGCTTGAGGTCTGGGAAAGGCTAGACCCTCAGTGGCACTATGGAATTTGATGATGGCCAGTGAGCTTGAGAAGCACACGACGCGGCCTCTGTCCTGCTGGGCGAGATGCGCCTCCCTGCTCTCTAGCTAGTTACGCCTGCTCTTACAACACGAGCTTCCCAAGTAACCATGTGACTTCCCTCTTCATAGCCTCCCTATGTACTCTGGGACCTCTTGAAATATCAAACATAATACGGATCTTACTAGAAATACCATCTCACTTTGATAAAGAAAGACTGCGTTATTTCTTTTGTCCAATTATCTTTCTATGTGGGACATTACTGCTATGTGATTATAAACATTTTCTAATATTGTGGGTGAAATCAGAATCTAATCATAGTTTATAAGGTTATATGACATTAAAACTGCTATTACTATTAGAGATTAACTTACAATAAAAATAAAAACAACTTAATGCTATTTACATCATAACTGTTTAGAATAAGAGAAAAGAGAGGAAAAAGAGAAGCAGTCAGACGGAATTGATACAATTTACTAATAAAGCTCATACTTCCCTATTCATCATACAAAAGCTTTTAAAATTTCAAACCAACAATTATTATCAAAACCATCAGATGCACATAGAGCACCATCAAGCTAGAATTATTAGAATGTAGAAAGTGTGAAAAAGTCTAGGGTCAGGGGACCTATGAAGTGATTGATCTGCTCGAAGTCCTTGCTTACTGAAGAACTTTTTTCATTAAAATGAAAACTGCAAGGCAAGTTGAATGCCGTCTGAACTCTCTGCAGACATTTACAGCTTTCTGCTTTCTCAGAAGTAACCAGGTTAGACAAAGAATTCATCTTCACTGAAAACACAAAATGCAGGTAAGTTCAAATCTGCTATTTATACCACACACTGTATTTTCTTTAACTTTATGGATAGAAAAAAAAAGGTCATGTGTATTACATAGTATCAGTTTAAATAAAAAACTTTGTTTTGATTAAGGAACAATCATGGTATATGACTATTATAAAAATATAGGCTTGTAAGTAAGTTCCAATCCTTATTGTTTCTACCATTCTATTAACATATATATTATTATTTTGATAATATGGTCTTATGATACCAGATAGTAAATAAACATATATCTGTAGTTACATTCCATATTTTCAAGAAATACAGTTTTAGTAACTAAATGGGCACGTGCAAATAAGAAAATACACTATTATCAGGCTGTTCGCTCTTTCATGCTTTTACAACTTCTGTCTCTGATAAAGCGCTACACACATACTATTCACATAGAAACTGACCTCACAGTTTTCAAAATCATTGACTTTCCAAACATTTTTCCTGGTCTTCTTTAACCAAATATAAACATATGAATGCTGATGAAGGGGAAAAATGAGCCGTCTGCGGATAGTTTCTAGGAACACAAGATTGATAAAAAGTGCAGAATGCATTGTACAGAGCTGAATTTACTGTGTGCACTGTGGACAAGTCCTTGATACTAACGTTTGTCTCAAGCTTGGCTCTCAAAGCTGAAACTCCATGGAGAGACTTGAACTGCTATCCAGAGGCATTTCACAATTTGAGCCAAAAGGCTTACAATCCTGCATTACAGCTCATCCTGCTGCCTCTAATCCCAGCTGGACTTAAACTCTTATCTCTGGCCGCCAGGCCCACAGACGGCCTAGCACAGGGGCTCCAATTCGCAGAGGGCACTCAACTCCGTGACCCCCCAGAGGTTGAATCCTTCCAGATAGCCTAAGTGAATGGTTCATAACTTGTTCCTGTCACTCCCACTAATGCCTCTGTACCATGAGAGAGACTAGAAAAGGCGTAAACGTCTTCAAATTATGAGCCGAGCTTCCTCTTCCTTGCTTCTGTCAGCAGTCCCAGCATCCTTCTCCTTACGGGGAGCGAGAAACTCAGAGGTGGCGATTGCTGAACCTTCTTCTCCAGGATTTATGAATAAATTTGCAGGAGTCTGTATACTACTGATAATATACAGATACACATTTCCCTTCTCTTCAACATCTTTCTGGTAAGCTCTGTGCACCCTCTTTCTCTAAGAAAGACACCATCAGTTAGATGGGTACAGGGCAGCTATATAACTTGGTCTATTACCTTGAATCAAACAGATTTCACCTCAAGGACAGGTGCATCTGAATGTGAAAGCATCTCGCTGTCAATACAAGGGTCAGCTGTGCTCTCCTGTACTCTCTGAAACGTTTATTTAAAATAGGCAAAACAAATATATCAAATATATTACACTAAATGTTGTCTGAAAACCACTGAAGGACTGAGTTTTAAATCTTCCGCAATTCTGATTTTGCATCCTTCTCACTGGGAAGGATATCTTTGAGAGCAGGACCAAACCATGATTATTTATCTTGTTTCTCTTACAGTTCACATTTTAAAACATGCATGATTCCAAGCACACGTTTTATAATTTTTTCATGTTTTATAATGTACGATATTTTTACTAAAAGCTTGTGGGATTTTGGAAGTGTTAAACAATAGTATCTGCTAGAACTCTCCTTAAAAGAAAGAAAATTGCTGATAGAATACATTTTTCCATGCCACTTTCAACTGTGGTATAATTGAAATTTGAGTCTATACTTTAAATTCAGTCCAAAGTCTCCCCTGAGTCACTTCTGGCCATTGGCAGTCATGTATAACATCATGGTGATGAGCTCTTTTTTGAAAACAGCTTTTTCATGACCTTGACCTCTCTAGTGCATTTAAGATTATTCTAAAACGTAGAAAAATATGGGCTTTATCCTGCATGATTACCTTTGTAAAACTTGTAATTTCTTTGTAACTTAATTAAACTGCATACTGCAACAAGTTAAACCCTTTCTATTCAGAGGCAGTCTTTGACAGAAATGTGTTCCTCTTTGGAAAAATAGTTGTTCATGACCTAGGAATGCATAACAGCAAGGACTCTGAGTATTTTTAATTTTACAACATCACTTCTAATGTCTTTAATTTTGATTCCTGGCATAAATCAGGCAATGGGGTAATGCTTTTTGAAATGTTTAATTGAATATGTGTGTTACATGCACACATTTTTTGAAACACCTCAAACTTAAAATTCAAGTCGGAGACAAAGATCTACTTCTTGAGAGTAAGCTGCCGACACGATGCTCTATCACATGGTGAGTATTTTCTACAAACAACCCTCCTCCTATCTAATCATAATCCATTCATCCAAATTAGGAAGTAACATGGTCACATCACTATCATTTAATCCTCAGGCCTCATTTAAGCTGTCCTATTTATGCCCTTTATACTAAAAAAAAAAAAAAAGCCCAGCTAAAAATCACGCACCGTGTTTTGTTGTCACGTCTCATCTCTTCACATATTTCAGTCTGGCAACATTCCTTGGATTTTGCATGACTACCACAACTGTGGAATTTTTGAAGATGACAGGATAGTTATTTTATACAATGTTTGTCATTTGGATCCGTCTGCTGTTTCTGCATGATT
Organism: Procapra przewalskii; assembly: GCA_006410515.1. Taxonomy (NCBI): domain Eukaryota; kingdom Metazoa; phylum Chordata; class Mammalia; order Artiodactyla; family Bovidae; genus Procapra; species Procapra przewalskii. Next base: position 1,805,050 of record SJYF01000247.1, on the reverse strand, counting down.
CCGGTTACGTGTCTTTGGCAGGAATATCACAGCAGGCATGCTGGGTCCTTCCCCCTGCACCATCAGGACCAATCTTGGATCATCAGCACCATCATGGATCCAATCTTCCCATCACTGAGGACAGTCCCTTGGACATGTTTAAGGCAGTATCTGCCAATGTCAGTTTCGCTGCAAAGGTATTCTTGGTAATTAGTATTTTATGGGGAGGTATTTTGAATTTCTGTTCCTTATTAAACTCTCAATGTATTCAGTACAGGCTGACAGATTGCTATTTCATTGCATGGGTTACGTTCAGTCGGTTACCATCATTAATAGGATGCTTCAAACTGTCCCAGGTTTGGCCAGCTGGACAAGTTAGTTCCTTTACTTTTTTCATGTAGCCTCATTTTTGAGGGACCTCCTTGCCTTCTGACAATATGATCTTTTTAAACCTTCCTCAGTAATGGAAGCAGCCCTGTTTATTTTTTTCTAGAAAAACATGGTAGAAGCCAAGGCTGAGCTGCATGCTTGCTGCCCCTCAGGCATCATTTCTTTAAGGGCCTCTTGGCAGACTGAGCTAGGGAATAGATGTGCAAAACAAACACACACACACACACACACACACACACTGAGCTAGGGAATAGATGCGCAACACACACAGACACACACACACACACACACACACACACACACTGAGCTAGGGAATAGATGTACAACACATGCACATGCGCACACACACACACACACACACACACACACACACTGAGCTAGGGAATAGATGCGCAACACACATGCACGCACACACACACTGAGCTAGGGAA
>SJYF01000247.1:1716831-1803723 GCA_006410515.1 Procapra przewalskii | reverse complement strand
ACACACACACACACACACACACTGAGCTAGGGAATAGATGCGCAACACACACACACACTGAGCTAGGGAATAGATGCGCAACACATGCACACACACACACACACACACTGAGCTAGGGAATAGATGCGCAACACACATGCACGCGCACACACACGCACGTGCACACACACACACACACACACTGAGCTAGGGAATAGATGCATAACACACACACACACACACATACACTGAGCTAGGGAATAGATGCACAACACACACGCATGCACGTGCGCGCACACACACACACACACACTGAGCTAGGGAATAGATGTGCAACACACACGCACGCACACACACACTGAGCTAGGGAAAAGATGCACAACACACACACACACACACACACACACTGAGCTAGGGAATAGATGCACAACACACACGCACGCACGCACACACACACACACTGAGCTAGGGAAAAGATGCGTTACACACACGCATGGATATATACATACTTTAACAGCAATTTGAACTCTATTTCTACATCTCTTCATATTAACATTATGAGTCGCACCAATAAATCAAATTCCAATGTAACTTCTTCACGTGTTCTTCTTGTTTCCTTACCCTTTTCAGAACTCTGCTCGCAGACGGACAGGAACATCCCCCTTCGTGTGTCTGCTCATCTGTCGGTTCCTCTCTTTGCTGCAGTCACCCATCCTGCAGCCAGAAGCCCTCTCACCACTTGGACTGACACCCTGCGCCAGGCCGCCCCTCCCCCTGCTCAGGCTCTGCCTTCACAGGATCACCGGTTCCCCCTCACAACAGAACTTCTCAACCTGCTGGGCTCTCCACTCCCACGGGAGGCGAATCCCCGCCACACTCTCTCGGAGACACCTGGCCCACCTCCACTGGGGTCCTGCACCCCGTCACTGCGGTGTCAAGCTGTGCAGGCGCACTTGTCATCTTGGTCAGGCTGCAAGCATCCCCAGGATATCCCGTGTCTACTCCTGTGCCTCCTCTCTTGTTTGGGCCCTGAACGTCTGCCCTGAGTCATGTGGCTTCCCCCTCCATCCCCAGCACAAATGTCTACGAGCATTCATTCTGTCTGTGAAGTGTTCAGAAAGGAAAGGAAAAAAACTGTGCGCCCAATATAAAATGATAATGAAGGGTCCAGAGTTAAGTACAAATTTTGTTTGTACATAAAAAATTAAAAATATTTTTATGTATTAAGTACAAAAATTATTTATCCAATAATTTTATTCATTACTAATCCAATTAATTCCTATTGCAAATACCTCAACTGAAATGACAGTTATCAAAATAGTAGTTTGGAACCTGCATAAATTTGCTGATAGGCAAACAATAAAAACGAATGGTAATAAAATAACCTTCCCATGGGACTCAGTGGTAAAGAATCTGCCTGCCAATGCAAGAGATGCAGGAGACTCGGGTTTAATCCCTGGGTCAGGAATATCCCTGGAGTACTGGAGAAGACACCTTCTCAAATTTAGCTAGATGTCATTTATTTCAGCTTGCTTGAATGAGATTTCCAGATTAAAGAGAGAAACATAAATCAAGATTCGCGCCATATGTTGAAGCTATAGAACCGCCTTAGGTTCAGCACTAATATTTTTTACTAAAGCCAATGTGACAATCCCGGCGTTGAAAGAACAGACTTAGCAAAGCCACAACATAAGGAGGCTCCTGTTTAACATTAAAGGAAACAGTAATCACGTGCGTGCCAGATAAAGACTGAAAAACACATATCCTTCTCAGGATAAACTACTTGTTTGCCACGGGCAGATGATGCATGGGCTAAGAGCAGATTGGTGGGCCTTGGATATGAAGTCATACCAATGATCTATTTAGCAAAAATAGCATAACACACATTACATTTGCCTGCTTTGTGCTTTTCACATTATATTCCTTAGAATCAGATTTGACTTCTATTTATTTTACCATATCTCTGTTGGATGTCACTATGGAAATACATGTTTAAACAGCGTTGTCTACATAGAAAACTACTTATTTACACGTTGTCAGCCCTCTCAATTATAGCACTGGCAGCCTCTACATAAGCCAGCAGCTCAAGTTTCAGGGAGGCTTATTTTTACATTTTTCTGTGTTACTTGCTGCTGATTAATGAGGAGAGAAGGGAAAACTTCCCTGTATCTTCGGCAGATAACAAATTTACCACGAGTTCATTATAGATTTCATTTCCTGTCTTGCTGGCTTCTTAATTCATGGCAGCAAAGAGCAGAAGGAAGATTAGTCTATGTAAGATTGCGGTGACATTTGGACATTTCTCTCAGATAGATAGCAGTATACAACATTTTAAATAGGAGTAACTGAGAGATATTTTCTCCCTTCATTTGATATGCTGAAATGTACCCAAGGCAATCTTCCGTCGTCCAGTGGCTTCCATATCTAGCCAATTTCTAGATTCATCAGGGCACTAGCTTTCCTCCAAATACACTTTTAGTTGATAACAGGTAAACAGGGAGCTGTGTGTAGCCTTGAATATAGAGCACACCGCAAAGCTTGAAAAACTCTTACAGGCAGCTCACTGTCTTGACTCAGCTAAATCTGCAGTTTTTTGTTTCTCTTTCTTCACGTTCTTACTCCAATCAGCAGTGTAAGGCAGATCTCAGCATCAGGAGAGAGCCCACAACAGCTAGGGCAGCCACCCAAATGTGAAACCAAAGAAATCCTCCTAGGATAACAGGAGGCTAGTCTTTCTCCATTTCAACCCTTACAATGTCGATTTAAGATTGTGCTATAGGTCTATATACAAACCTAGACAGCATATTAAAAAGCAGAGACGTTACATTTGCAGACAAAGGTCCGTATAGTCAAAGCTATGGTTTTTCCAGTAGTCATGTACAGATGTGAAAGTTGGACCATAAAGAAGGCTGGGAGCTGAAGAACTGATGCTTCGAAACGTGGTGTTGGAGAAGACTCCTGAGAGTCGCTTGTACTGCCAGGAGATCAAACCAATCAATTCTAAAAGAAATCAACCCTGAATATTCATTGGAAGGACTGATGCTGAAGCTGAATCTCCAATACTTTGGTCACCTGATGTGAAGAGCTGACTCACTGGGAAAGACCCTGATGCTGGGAAAGACTGAAGGCAGGAGGAGAAGGGGTGGCAGAGGATGAGATGGCTGGATGGCATCACTGACTCAAGGGGCATGAGTTTGAGCAAAGCTCCAGGAGACAAAGAAGGACAGGGAAGCCTGCAGTGCTGCAGCCCACAACTGGGAGGATGAAAAACAACAGCAAGAACAAAATTTAAAAAAAAGTGATTTGCATACTTAGCAATAAAGGATAAATCATTACAAAGATTAGTGGGGTGCAAAGAAAGCAATTAGAGAAAAAGTTCCTGGAAATTAAATATACAATGGAAATACCTATATTAATAAAAGAATTGTTCAATAGAGTGAATGAGTCAAGGGACGGACCAGTGCTTCTCAAACTCTGACGTGCATGTGAATGACCAGGACTTGTGGTTAAAATGCAGAGTTTTAGACAGTGGGTCTGGGGTGGAATCTGAGACTGAATTTCTGACAAGCTCCCAGGTGACACTGGGGTTGCTGGTCCATTTCCATTCTGCCAGGGATAAGGATCTCAGAGATAAAGTTATGAAAATTTCCAAAACTCAGAGGAAAAAGATGAAGAGAGAGGAATAAAAACAAAGTTTTGCTTGTGTTTTAAATGGAAGCTAAATTAAGAAGTAACACAATTCTTCTAATTAGTAGAGAAAGGGCAGATCTCCTCACTCTCTGAGCTGGGACACGCATCTTCTCCTGCCCTCAACTGGCTGAATGCTACTCACACCTGCTTTGTGAGGGTGATCCTCTTTACTCAGTCCACTGATTCAAAGCTGAGTTTTTCCAGAAACACCCCACAGACACATCCAGAAATAACGCTTTACCATCTGTCTGAGCATCGCTCAGCCTAGTGAAGTTGACACACAAAACTAATCTTAAGAGTAGGTAAATAATTACCTAAAGATGTACAAAGCAAAACATTTTTAAAAGTCATAAAAGTGGGGAACAGAGAAAACAAAATAAACCAAACCAAACCAAACCAAACAAGGGAACTAACAGAAGAGTCTGTAGAAAGTTACAGATAAGAATTAGAACAGGGAATCCACTTAGCTCATGAAGAATGTCCTCGAGGACAAAGTATCTTCGATGACAACAAATTCTGTGATTAATAACAAAACGTTCTTAATCACAATATGCAGTCATGTTGCTTTCATCAATAAGAAAAATGAAAGCCAACCTCTCTGAGAAAAATAGAAAGTAATAAAATAAAGACATGAATCAAGTATAAAACAATCTAAAATATGACAGATTTTTTTTTTAGTAATTTATATCTTTTATTGACTTTCACATTTGGAACATTATTGGCTGGTACAAGTTGAGAATATAATTAGAATATAATGTTGTCCTCATAGATCTAATCATATGACATAGTTGGTACAAGGTAATTAAGGTTTATTTGTTTTAGATTTTTTTTTTTAATCAACCTCTGGTGGCTCAGAGGGTAAAGCGTCTGCCTACAAAGCGAGAGACCTGGGTTCGATCCCTGGGTCGGGAAGATCCCCTGGAGAAGGAAATGACAACCCACTCCAGTACTCTTGGCTGGAGAATCCCATGGACGGAGGAGCCTGGTAGGCTACAGTCCACGGGGTTGCAAAGAGTCGGACACGACTGAGCGACTTCACTTCACTTCACTTCATCGGCAGCACATGGGAAGCTTCACTATGGTGAGAGAACGCAATACCAATCTTATAAGCCCTGTCAATGGAATCATAAAGATAGGGCTGACTGAATTTATGAGGAGGGGAAAAAAGGGAAGAATTTAAAAATGTAGACATATACATTCCCTTCTTCTAGAAAATACTTGGTGGATATTATACAAGATTGCTGGATAAATAAAGGTTAAATTATGTTATTGAAGGTAACAATGCACTTTAGTATTATATCAAATAACTGAAGATGGGCTGTTATCTGGCTTAACACAGTGAAAGTTCCAACAAGGCAGAGACTATGCTGGTTCTCCTGTCTTTAGAAGATTCCAGTTAATATTGTTGAAGCTTGGCTAAACAACAGAAATGGGGTGAGAGAAGAGGCTTGGTACAGAGTAAGTTTGCTGAGTTTTACATTCAAGATGGTGAGTAAATAGGCATAGTAAAGGCTATTAAGTCCACACACAATTCCTTCATGATTATATTCCTCAAAGGAAATATATTTTTAAAATGTTTATAAGTGGCTAACTCTGGGGAACAGAACTGAAGCATGAGAGGAGGATCTTTTTTTTTTGACAAAAGTAAGCAATCATGTATTAACTAAAAGTATTTTAAATGATAATTCGACTAAGGTTTGAAACACTCTGAACATTTTAGATCCCATGAAAATCTATTTTTAAAAACATTTTTAATAACAGATTTCCCTCATTTATTTCTTCATTTTACTTAGGAGGAGTTCAGCATGCTAACCTATTTTTTCTGGAACTTTGCACAAATCATACAGGAGACCTGCCTGAGCTGTACTTCGGGCAGCACGCTGATGTCATGGGCGTTCACTAGAAGGAGAAGCACTGAGTCTCGATATAGCTCCATGCCCGAGACCACTGTCTTTTCCCCTTTGTGACACATTTAAGTTTCACCTGGGGATTGGAGAAGCGTTTCTGACACGAGTGTATGGTGGGCATGGAGATTCTTTGCTTAAAAATAAAATATTGTACCTCAAAGGGATTATTTTTATAAATAAATGCTAACGTTGAGAGGACAGTGGAGTTTCTGATATTACAGAGAAAAGCATGACTGAGTCATCAACAGTATAATGCTGACCAGGAGAGCCACAAGCCTTGGTAAACAGCTGACGTTATATTTTTAAGGGGCCCTCAATTCAATCCTTTTATATTTTCTTATTTCCTGTCGCTAGAAACCAGCCTTTAGGCACATTTGTGTGTGAAGTTATTGGCAAAACTGCGAAGACGTGGGTGTCTCCTAAAGGCAGCAAACCCCTGATCCTAAGGGGACTGTCCAACGTTCCCACAGGTAAACATTTCCCATTCTCAGTGCCCAGCTGTTTTCAAAGAAGGGTCTGGTCTATGACCTTTGTGCGTGCCCAGTCACTTCACTCGTGTCCAGTTGTTTATAACCCTGTAGAGTGCAGCCCACCAGGCTCCTCTGTCCATGGGATTCTCCAGGCAAGAACACTGGAGTGGGTGCCATGATATCCTCCAGGGGACCTTCCTGTACTCTTATTCGAAGTTAGAATCCAGTAGCATCTAAGTTCCAAGTCGAAGACTGGTTTGTTAACCCTATTCTTAGCCCAACACACATTTCATGAAAGGTCAGTGTTTTCCACCAACCAGAATAAACAATAGCAACATAAGCCAGAATGTAGCAGGAACTCCAACCAGAGGATTTAAAATACGTAGTTATAATGGAATCTGCAAATTGCTAAATACCATGTATGCGATATTAAAAAAGTAATTCAATTCTGAGTATAAAAGGGATTAAATTTAAGCCAAAGCAGCCAGGCAGGATAGTGAATGCAGTGACAAAGGGGTATGGAGGGCACTTTTCAGCACAATGGGAACTTTTACAAACACAGGCACTACTGTACACAACACAGATACCCCGCCAGGACCCACTGCATAGAACAGGGAATTATATCCAACATCTTAAAATCGCCTAAAATGGAAAAGAATCTGAAAAAATATATATATAACTAAATCACTTTGCTGTACACTCGAAACACTGTAAATCAAGTGTACTTAAATTAAACAATCAAATTGAGGCACAGCTGAGTAGTACGTCTTCACGCTCTGATCCAGCATAAGACTAGACATCTACCATCATGGCAAAGCCACGAAGACACACAAGCAGAAGTAAAAGCCATCTTCAGGAAAGCAGGACTTGTCAGAAAGCATGACCTGCCTTAGCAATAGCACGCGATGCAAGCCTGCACATGCAGAAATTCAGGGTTGGGCACGAGACCTAAAGAGTAAGGCCACAAGGTGGTCCTGGGGAGAGTGATGTGGGCTGGAAGGTCCCAGGGGAACCAACGACTCTGGACAACAAGGGAAAGCTACAGGCTGGAGAAGGAAGGAGGTGAGTCCATCAGACTCACCAAAGAGGCTGCTTCCTGGCTTGGCTGTTTTTACTAACTTTTAGAGAGAAACTAGAAGTTAAAATTAGAACCCCTCTATTTATTATTTATAGTTTGAAGTATTAGCACAAAGAGCTGCCTTGGCTAGGTTTATTCATCTCTACAGATGCCATCCATTAAACATTTTGCAATATCCCCAAAGCCCTCATAGAATGATTGCTTTTTCCTTATTTACTGCCTTCTCAGCTGTTCATGAGTCAAACCGTGTTCCTCTGTGCCGCTGTTGTAATTTTAGATTGTACATTACTCAAGACCTGAAGCTTATACAATATCCTGGACTGAAATCAAGTATTCGTTCCCCTGTCAAAACCAATCAGCATCACATGCTCATTATGGACTGTGAGACACTTGACAAATCTAGAAATCTTAACATGTATCCTTGAGGTTTATTTAACAATATGCTGAAATCTGTTCGTAACTTTGTGGTTAGTAGTGCTGTGGGTTTAGTAATTTTGAAATTCAGTTGTGTGAACTATCAGTTCAGTTCAGTTCAGTCGCTCAGTCGTGTCTAACTCTTTGTGACCCCATGAACCACAGCACGCCAGGCCTCCCTGTCCATCACCAACTCCCGGAGTTCACCCAAAGTCATGTGCATTGAGTCGGTGATGCCATCCAGCCTTCTCATCCTCAGTCGTCCCCTTCTCTTCCTCAGTCGTCCCCTTCTCCTCTGCCCGCAGTCCCTCCCAGTATTAGAGTCTTTTCTAATGAGTCAACTCTTCGCATCAGGTGGCCAAAGTATTGGAATTTCAGCCTCAGCACCCAATCCTTCCAATGAACATCCAGGACTGATCTCATTTAGGATGGACTGGTTTGATCTCTCTTGCAGTGCAAGGGACTCTCAAGAGTCTTCTCCAACAACACAGCTGAAAAGCATAAATTCTTTGGAGCTCAGCTTTCAGTGTGAACTATGAAATAAAATAAATGACGTGATATATTGATGTCTCCAGTAATGTGGTTTCTTCCTGTGGAAGAGGATAGATATGGAAACTGAAGAGAGAACGGTGATGGAGAATTCTGCGGTGTTGGATTTGAATCGGCATCGTGTGGAAGAGCTCGTGAAAGGACATGTGTTTACACATGTGCCAGTGTAATGTTATTTACTGAAACAGTCGAGAAGCAAAGACATCTGTAGTAACGTGGACACCTAACAGCTGCATCCGAGGACACAGAAAATCAAAGATGAGCCTGGAACACCCTGTGCTTAAGAACCAGGAACTTTTCAAAGACTGATGGGCATATATCAAAACTACACAGAGGCTGGCCTAACAGACTGCTGCTGGCTACTTTCTTCTTTCTAGAATGATGGGAAAGAGTAAATGGAAAAATAATAAAATCAAGCCTCTTTCTACTTCCAGTCACAAAATGCAACATTGACTTGAACAGGAATATCAATGGATCCTTCAAAACCTCTTGGGGAATAAGACATTTACATGATCTCAAAGTAGCACCCTCCCCCTTTTTATTTGCTAATTACTCAAGGGAAAGGTTGCCTTCACAAAGTAGATACATGATGGACTTCACGTCCCCAGATGATGAAACTCAGCACAACTAGTATCAGAAGATAAGACACGTGCCCGTGGAGGAGATGCAAGGTGACTTACACACCATCTGGGAACCGTATGCACCAGGTTGTGGGACATTCTAAAAGACAACTGGCCTGAAGTTTTAAAATGTCAGGCAGAGGTGGTGGAAGGCAAGAAATGGCAGAAAGTTATAATACACTGAAGACTTAGGGAATATGAGATGGCCTGACATGATAAGATAACCGCGAGCAATCCTTGCCTTAACCAGGAAAAGGAAAACAAAACAGCCATACAGGGCGCTTGGGGGACAGATGTGGTCATCTGCTCATGGGCTGCATATTAAACAATGTCACTAAATCAATATTTAATTTCGTGGCTATTAGAGTAATGATGTGAGATGTGAGACCTTAGATTAGAGGGATACATGCTGAATATTAGAAGAAAAATGGTATGACATCAGCAAATTTCAAATAAATTGATAAAATATACATGCGTGTTTATATGTATGTATGTATATATGTACACTCTTACAAATATGCTATTTATCTCATGTCTATGTGTGTATTTGGGGGCAGAAATATGGTGTTTATACTAGTTCTTCAACTTTTCAATAGTTCTACAATTTAAAAAAAAATAGAGAACATTTTTGTGGGAGAGAAAGAAGGAAGAAAAATAACCATAAGTTTCTGTTGATTGAATTAAGGAAATCACTTTTAAGTATGCAAAGCATCTGGGCAATTGGATTTTTCATATTTTAGCCAGTTCCACTGATGCCTCACAGTCTTACTTTCATAACCTCAATAAAAATCTACTGCCAAATGTTTGAATCCAAAGTTCTTTCCAATGTGTCTGAAAGCAGAAACCATAGGGAATCAAAATGAACTTTTAAAGTCATTCACAACATTAGCAGCCAAGACATTATGAGAGACCTGTGAGTCTAAGCCAATTTTCTGATTTTTAATCCAAATTGTTTATCTCAATTTAACACCCTCAATACTTTGATCTACACCATACTGTGCTAACACTAGGCATATTTCTACGCTGGACAATTTGAATGGGTGATATGAAAACTTGAATGGTATCTGCGTCCATCAAACAGCACTTAGCATTCAAAATCCATTCATATATCCAATGTCAGACTAGATATTGTGGTGCCATTCTTTTAGACCAAATTGTTTCATGTGGAAAATTATATTCCAGTCTAATTTTGCAGAGGAGATTCACTATGAAACAAAGAAAATTTAAAGAGTATTCATGTGTCCTTACTTACTAGAATGCTTTTCACAAAGAATCCCGATTTTTTTCAGGCCACTTTTGAAGATTCTTATTCAAACACTGCATATAAAACAGACAGAACCATTTTCAGCCATGAAGGAATTTAGTTTACTTTGCGCTTCCTTGGTGGGTGTATGCAGAATCTCAGATGAGGCATGCTTTGCAGGTAAACGGGATTCCCACGTGGCACTTTGGTCTCCAATGCAGGTGACCTGGGTTCCATCCTTGGGTCGGGAAGGTCCCTTGGAGAAGGGAATGGCACCCACTTCAGTATTCTTGCCTGGAGAATTGCATGGATAGGGGAGCCTGGCGGGCTTCGGTCAGACACAAGTGACCAGCACTCTCACTTCCACTTGGCTTTGGGCCTAACACAGTGCCCTGTCGAAGTCTTTGCCGTCACTAAAGTGTGAGGCCTGCTCTGGATCTGTGTCCCTCCCATCAGAACTGCCAGCACCTTAAGGATAGCTGCTAGGTCCTTCACTGCACTTACTACGCTTTCCTTGGTAAATGTCCCTCAAGAACTGACTGACTGTTTTCATGACTTTAAATAAATGCAAAATACACTAGCAGGCTTAGAGTTAATTTGAGGATGATAATATGACATCTTCCTATAAAAGCAGAGGATGAAATTATGTCATATGTACTGGACTGTTTCCAGGTATTAAGCCATATAAAATATCATGTATTTATTGAGCGGAAACTGCATTTAGAAATATCCAATTTAAAAGAATGCTTAAAGGTCATCAAGTATGATTACATTCTGTTCAACATTATAAAATGCAGCCAAGTGTAAATGATTATCAAGCAAATTATGAATGATTCATTCACAGCCAATTTTTCATTAGAAGGTAATGTCTCCTTTCCCGTAAAGTCAACATTATGAACCAGGATGCCATTTATCAGAATTTATGCTATTAAACAAGAGAGGAGAAGGGAATTTTCTTAAGCACCTCACATCAGTTCAGTTATTTTCCATCTAAAAAGGAACATACACACTGCAGTCACTGGAGGGAGAGTGCGTATAGTATGTGGACGGCGTGTGTAGTGTGATTTGAGACACATATCAATTTTATTTACCTGTGTGTGTTATGTGTGAAAACATGTGTATGGCTTAATCACTGAGTTTTGATTTATGACTAAATGCCAATTACAAATGTTTCTTTATTGTATTTAAATATTTGAGTCTTTAAAATACCTTAGGATCGTTAACTAACGTGTTAGTCATTATAAACAATTTGAGATTTCTGAATATTTTCTAAGTGCTGGTTGAGAGAGATGTTGAGAGATAGAAATACAGGGATACTTGTAATGAGACGAGTATGAAGATGGCTTCTGAGATGAGATAAAGTGGACTCAGAAAGACACCCCATTCCCAGTTTTCACGGTGTTAAAATCAAAGGTCCTTTGGTACTTCATATATAAACAGCACTAGCTAAGGAGATTTATTCCGGTAAGAATCTTTTTAGTGTGTTAAATACACTTTCCACAGCATCTTCTTGCCACTGAGATTTAAGAGGTATTTTTACTTCCTGTCTCTTTAAAAAACTACTTCACAATTTACAGGGCCACTGCTCACTCCTCATATTTTAAAAAATATAAAGAGGAATTTAGGAAAATTAGAATCCCTCCTGAACAGTAAATGAAATGTGTCCTTCAGCAAATTTTCATGACTGACATACTATGCTGAGTACAAGTTATTTCAATAGATACATGATATTGAGAGAATAATCGCCAAGTATTCCAACGTACTTAACAGTTTTAATCCATTCTAAGTAGTATAATTTGATTAATAAACTGTCGGTCAAATAAGGATCTCTTAGTCTGTGGCTTACTTAATTGAATCCACGGAAAAGCTTGTGAGGAATCCATTGATCACAGCATGAGAACAATTCCGACTTGGGGTGCTTCCGATCTCATGCTCTTATTGCCAGAAGTGGCTTTCAATTGTGGATCGATTTCTGCATCATGATTCTGGCGGGAAGGATCTTACTGGGAAAGAGAAGAGATCATGGAGGCGTGTGCAAGAAAACAGCGAGTCCCTGGAGCCTGAGTCCTTGCCGCACGGGTTCCCTCTGGGGCACCCTCTTCAGTCTGGTCCAGTCCAACCTGGTACTGTTTACCGTGCTGCAGGGCAGCGCAGAGTGTGTTCACAAGTTCATGCGTGTATTGATTCTACGCATGGAGACTGAGTGTGTGCTGTGCACCCTGAAGGACCATGTATTACTGAAAATCCACGGAGTAAATACCCTGCACAGTGCTCACAGCCTGGTCAGGCAGAGACTAGGGAGCAGACAGCAGCAGTTGATTGATGGGAATGACATTGTTGAGAGGCTGCATCGGCAGTGAAGCTGGGGGTGGGGAATAGAGGGGAGCTCTGAGCAGTGCGATACACCTGAAATGTGGGCCAGCGTGGGAAAATGAAACGACCGCAGGCTGCACAGATCAAAGCAGTGCAAATCAAGGCATGGGGCTTTTACTCTGCACACGAGGGGCGGGCACAGAACTGTAAGAAGCTGAGGAGCAGTGTCCATTCTCGAGCTCGCGACCTAACAGGCGAGAAGGCAGTTTCAGACCCATGGAGGGTGTTTCATCAAACCGCACAGGATAATTTCTGAGCAACACACAAAAATGTAAATCACCAAGGGAAAGCAGCGGTAATTCATGATGACATAAAAACCACTTTCAATCACCAACACAAAGCAGGCAAAGAAAATGTTCCTTTGAGTAGGAAGACAGAGAGAAGGCGGGGCTTAAAAATCCATGGTGAAGAGTGATTTTAAATCTCTACATTGACACGTAAATGGCTTTGCATCAGGCTATTCTAGAAAGTTATGTGACTTCAAACAAGACTTATATTCAGGAGGAGATTCCCGGCAGCCTGTTACAAGCATGCCCTCTAGTTGGCACTGTCGCTACGTAGGGTTCAAAGTCTTTCAGACAGGAACGCTGCAGCACTTCCCCTCACCAAGGGCACGCGACTTACAGAAAATGTAAAATTCAGCAGAGACTGTGAGAAAGGTCTGAGGACCTCTGCGTCAAGTCTGTCTCAACACATGGGAAAACTGAGTTGAACTGATAAACTTTTCCTATAAAAAGATCACCCAGAATCTTTCCATGCCCTACCCTGGCCCTGGAACATCTGAGGTTATGTCGGAACGCTCTGATTTATCCATCATTTGCAGCTTCACCCATTCACACTCGTGTCGGTCAGTCTGAACAAGGGCCTCGGAGAGCAATCCCAACACAGGCTCCATTCTCTGTACAAGTGCTGGCACACAGTCGAGGGTGAAGAGACCAGTTTAAGTACCACTGACCTCTATCCTATGTGTGTGCTAAGTCGCTTCAGTCATGTCCAACTCTTTGCAACCCCACAGACTGCAGCATGCCAGGCTCTTCTGTCCATGGGATTCTCCAAGCAAGAATACTTTTTCCAGTAGTCATGTATGGATGTGAGAGTTGGACTGAACTGTGGTGCTGGAGGACTCTTGGGAGTCCTTTGGACTGCAAGGAGATCCAAACAGTCCATCCTAATGGAAATCAGTCCTGAATATTCACTGGAAGGACTGATGCTGAAGCTGAAGCTCCAATACTTTGACTACCTGATGAGAAGAGCCAACTCACTGGAAAAGACCCTAATGCTGGGAAAGACTAAGGGCAGGAGGAGAAGGGGATGACAGAAGATGAGATGATTGGATGGTATCACCAACTCAATGGCCATGAACTTGAGCAAACTCCAGGAGATAGTGCAGGACAGAGGAGCCTGGCGTGCTGCAGTCCATGAAGTCTCAAAGATTGGGACAGAACGGCAACTGAACAGCAACAAACCTCTGTCCAAGGAGCAGAAATTCATAGCTGAGCATGAAGAGAGCACAGCACCCCCCTGTCAGCATCCCCCTGTTACCTTGCTTCTTGGAAGGTAATAAGTCAGGTGACCTATCACACTATATTTGGCTTTGCTAGAGAAATGCTCCTGAGAGTGTTTTCGAGTCTGGTATCAAATGATAGAAATGAAAAGTTCTTTACAAAAATGCTTAAACTTCAAATTAGGAAAATCTGTATGTTCACGTTAGAAAGTAGTAAACATTTCAGGTTGGAGCATGCTGCATTTTTTTAAAATTAAATGCTTCACCTCATTTTCACTATTAATTATGTACAAGTGTGTTTGTTTCACTTTTGTAAATGGATGGCAGCTATAAATGGCATTGTGGTTCCTAAGTAAATGCCAAGGGAAGGCAGTGCACTCTGGGGTCCTGACCTTGGAGTGGTCCATGATAAATGACTCAAAAACAACATCATTAACATGTGCCCTTTAGAAGCAAATAAAACCAACCACAAAAAGGGTATTTAATTGTTTTCTTCATTTATGAGGCAATCCATAATTTTAGCAAAAAAAGAACAACAACAAAGCCTATGATCTCCTTGGCGCTTTGCATTAGCATCACACCCACAGAGATGACTTGTCCTTTGAACACAAGGATGATGCCCTTCCCGACATACAGCCAGCCTAGACTGAACAGAGAGCTGCTTCCCCAGTCAAAGGCGTAATTTTATTCCACCCACACTTCATCCGGTGCATTTGTGACCAAGAGCACACACTTTCAAACTGGCTACATGAGATGAAATGTGTCTTTCTAGGTGACATAATGAGCAAAGGAAAGTGAATCAAATTAAGCAGACAGACATTATGGCAGAACCTGAGGCAGCTATCCTACTTCAGTCTATATGATGGGAAGGAATATTTTTCCTCTAACAAAGTTGCCATGCATTCTGGTACAGCCTGGGGGAAAAGTCCTCTTTGCTCTTGGATGGCTTCCTCCGAAGAAAGGGCAGGTGCTGTATCTATTATGAGAAAATGTAACGTGAGTGCTCATTATACAAACGCATGGCAGGATGAAACGAGTGATCCCCAAATCGGCACAAAGTCTGTAGGATTCTGTGGGCTTCCCTAGTTGCTCAGCAGTAAAGAATCCTGCCTGCCAACTCAGAAAAGTGGGCTTGGTGCTTGAGTCAGGAAGATACCCCGGCGGGGGAAATGGCAACTCACTCCAGTAATCTTGCCGGGAAAATCCCATGGACAGGGGAGCCTGGAGGGCTACAGTTCATGAGGTCAAAAAACAGTCAGGTACAACTGAGGGATGAAATAACAGCTACAGGATTTTAATTAAGGGGACCGGGACCATCGGGGAAGTGCTATGGATGAGCTTCCAACCTACAGCCTTCCATAACAGCTGGGCAGGACTGTCACGCATTTGGGCTTTTTTTTTTTTTCTTTTTCTCAACATCCTACTCACCCTTCTACACTCAGCTATTGGTGGTGGGAGGGATGGAACTCTGAAAACGTCTTTCCCAAGCTCCTCTGCTGATTGGCTTTTGCTAGATCCTGACTATCGAGACATGTGGGTGAGTCTGGCACGGGAGAGAAGGATGGAGACCTTCTCCTCTCTGCTGGCTTGCCTTGCTATTTGCGTCAGCGATACGACATGAGCAGAAGTATCCCAGGGGTCGTTCTTCGTCACAGAGGCTGCTGCTGTCTCCAGCATCTGGATTCTGCTGGCACTCCTGGAACCAGTTCATTTCGCCCCACTGAGGAATCCATAAGTAGCCGCTTCTTCAAGCCAGCAAGGCAGAGAAGGGAGAAGGGCTGTGGTCATTGGCGCCGAGACATCAGACAGATTGGCGAGCTCACCATCAGCTTTGTCTGACGCTACCTATTTGATCTGCTTCAAGTCTCAGGGTCCAGTGTCTTTCTAATCAATAGTCTACCTTTCACATGGAGATGAGAAGAGTCTGTGAACTTCGCTGTAATTCTGTCACTTGTTGCAATTCTATGTGATTTTGGACTTGATTTTCTGTAAGTCAGCCCCACAGCTTCAAGGGGAAAAACGAGGGGAAAAAAAAGGCACAAAAACCCTTCTTTTAGTTTTTTACATCAACACAGAAGTTCTTTGGTCTTTTGAACACACCCTGAAGTTGTCATTCTTCTCAAAGTGCCCCGTCCATTTGATCACACAGTCTTTGTCATCATCATTGCTACCATCAGAGGCAAGGACAGCAAGGACGTGACCACTGAAGGCACTCACCATAAAGCTTCTAAGAAAGATACAGATGCTTCTCGCCATCAGTCACAGTGAATATTCCTCTGAGACTCTTTGATGCGCCCTGCACCATCTATCAGCATGACTGTGGTGAGGGAAACATACAGCTCTGCTGAAAATTATTGCCTTTGAATTGAAATTGATTTACTGGATCCAAAATGCCTTTCCTGTCCACTGTGTTTCTAACAGCACCACCGTCCAAAAACACTCTAGTGACTGCACGGCGCTCACACACCGAGCTTCTGAACAGGGAACTCGCATCTCTGCGCAGGGAGCATGGCAGTGAGCTGTGCCCGCTGACTTCTCTCACATCACTGTCTCCCCACCCAGAGGCAGCTCTCTTGCTGGAAGGGTGACTAGACCCAGCTGGGGACCACGACTGAGAGGCTGAGGCGCTGTCTGAGAGAGCTCCTGAATACACTCTGCAAGAGCCAGAAAACTTGGGTGCAGATTCAAGGCAGGAGGGTGGGTGTGGCTGTGTTCAGCACTGCACCGAGTAACCCGCACACAGAATGCCTGACTCCAGCTTCCCCGCTTCTGGCTCTGCTGGTTTGAAAGGACCCAGGAGAGCAGATGACCCACCAGAAAACACAAAAAGAGTTACACATACTAACAGTTAAGAATGCAACCTGGCCAGTTTGAGTTCCACAATGTTGAATTAACAGGGGAAAAAAAGGGGGGTATTGTGTTGGCTGGAGCAGCATGCTGAGGGTGGTTACTGCCCCCTGATGATGGCAGGAAATCGATGTGATACACGAGGATTTTCAATGGTACCTCTTAGTCTTTCCATGCTCCAGAGTGAATGTTCCTACAAGCTAGGGCAATCCAATGAAGATTTCTGTATTCAGAGTCATCAGGAATGCAGAGTTGGGTCACGCTGTAAAATAATTCTTTAAAAAAAATCCTACAAACAGACTATTGCTGAGGGAAAAGAAAGGATAAATAGGATGCATAACAGAAAAAAAAAAAAAGATGTGTGTGTGTGTATTTGTATGCATGTGTAATAATGACTAGCTTTCTTTTGCTCCTTCCTTATTGCCTGTAGTCATCTTTATGGCTAACCTTACAACCTGATTTTTAATATGAACATATACATGCTCTACATCTATACGTGTGTGTGTATGTGTTTAGGAATTGGGAATAAACTAATAAAGGGGTTAGCACCTCACAGATACGAATAATGCGATTGTTGGAACTTGTGTCTTCCATTTTGCAGAGGAGGCTAAGACAGCCCTTGTACACCCTTGTATGAATGGTTGTTCCTTGCTAGGTGTAGTTATGAAGTATTCACTGCTGTGGTGGGATAGTTTGAATATATGTGTGAAAGGGTGTGTATGCAAGATGTGTAACTGAAGGGCGTTCTCTAGGGATGACTTAACTAGCATTTCTCAATTGCAAGCCCACCACCTTTCTCCATTCTCTAATGCGTTGGCTGGGGTTTGACACAGGAAACTGATCAGACCCCTTTCCCAGCTGGATTCTGGCTAGATTATGCAAAAGAAGGTGCCGGCAGGGGACCGGCACACAGGAGGACAGGGGAGCAGCTTCCTTCATCCTCTTTGGCTGATGTTCGGTGAGCACGGAGCCACCAGGGGAAGCTTTTTCCCGAGGCAGCACTTCCTCCCACACCAGCTGTACTTCCCAGCGAGTAGCTTCTTCTAAACAATGGGGACCAGCCTCACCCTCGCACTTTCAGAGATCTGAACCCCAGTTTTAAGAGCTTCTTAGTTCTGATAAACCCAATCTATTGCCTTTGATCCCCACCAGCAGGCACGGCAGCATCCTCTGGCAGGGATCCTCTCCTCTTACAACTAATTCCCTACGGTAAATTCTCCCTCGGAAAACCCAGTGGTAGCTCCTCTTCCCTGACTGAGAAAGGGACACAGCCGTGTTTAAGTCTGTGAGGCTGGGAGTTCATTACGGCAAGTTAAGTGCAAGTAACAAAGAGTCTATGCTTGGGACGAATAGGGCGATTATTACAGAGGAAAGGCTTAATGAAGCTGCCAACCTGGATCTGAACTACAGTCGAAAAGGGGAGGGTGAATCAGAGAAAACCCAAGGTTCTGAAGCTGAGTGAATGGAGTATAAAGGTACAAATAATGGGCACGGTTGGGATACGCGCTGAATTTGAGGTGTTTTAAGGACAACTAGGTGAAAAGTCATCACAGGTAAGAAGCGCAAGTCTTCTTCCATGCAAGACAGAGCCACAGAATTAAAACTAAGAACTTGACAGTAATCTGCAGCTTCACGTGTTTAACTCCAAGGGAGTAAAGGAAATCACTGAAAAGGAAATTGTAGCGGCAAGAGAGGTGAGAAGAGGGTGACAGAATGAGATGGTGGGATGGCATCACCGATGCAAAGGACATGAACCTGGGCAAACCCCAGAAGATGGTGAGGGACCGGGAAGCCTGGTGAGCTGAAATCCATGGGGACGCGAAGAGTGGGACATGACATGGTGACTGAACAACAAGAGCGACAAGACAAAGAAAACACCCTTGAGGAGCATCCCCGCTTGCGAGATCAGCGGAGAACAGCAGGTCAGTGAGAGAAATAAACAAGGGCTAGCAGGGAAGAATGGGAGGAAACCCATTAACAGAGCGTCATAGGTTCCGGGGAGCCACGGAAAGCGGAGAGGGAAGAGGAATGGTCACTTGTGTCAAACGCCTTCACAGAAGATCTCAGCCAACACCATGTACAATTATTATAGAAAGTGAGTAATCCTCCAAAATGCCACCTCCCAATCTGCCAGCTGTCCTGTGGGAATGTGACACATTACCATCAGTTCTGATTTAGTAAGAATGACACCAACACTCAGGAGACGGAGAAGCAGGGGAGACGCTGCCAGCTTCGTGCCGCACGTCCCTGACTCTGCCCCGGAAAGACTGCGCCTGCAGTCTACTTTGGACCGAGAGCTCTATGAATAAGCTTCATGTGAGTGCACAGGGCACTCAGCCGCAGCTGACAGAAATAACTCCACTGAGGACTCTCAAGGAGGCAATCCTTTTAGACCATTTTTTTCCCCTCCAATTCTTCATTGGTGTAGTATTTTGTTCTATTTGATTGGCAACATGTAAATATTATCATTGCATCCTGTTTTCTTAAGTGACAATATTTTTTCCTACAAAAGAATTAAGCTTAAAGAGATGAAACACAGTTTTAGTTTCAGGAAACCTTCTAACAGGGATTGGAAGAAAACAGGAGGAATCAGTTACCCCTGGGGAAACTGAGGAAAAGGCCTAACAGCTGTCTTGTCAGTCTCCACTCAAGTAATCTGGGCTTGCTGTTTGCATGCAAAAGTAGTGGCCTTTGGGCACACAACTCTTCCAGCTGTACCAGCGCGCAATGGTCAACTCCAGGAACGACTGGATGGCAGAACCATGGAGAACTGATGATACTTTGCAAGCAGAAAACTCTAGAAGCACATTCAAAGAGGAGACACGGCAGGCACTCAATAAACTGTATTTGCTGGATGAGGGTATGGATGATGGCTGAGACCTTTCTTGCCTAGGTATGTGGCTCTTTATAATCAAAAGGTGAAGTATTGATTTTAAAATAGAGGTGGAGCACCACCAGAGATCACATCTGCTATGAATTTGGAGCCTAGTAGATATCCATGCCCTGTCATTGCTAGGAAGAGCTCCACTTTTGAGTGGCAACAGAAGCAGGGTGTGATGGATCATGATATCTGATTTACTGACAAATGGCAAATAGATGGGGAAACAATGGAAACAGTGACAGACTTTATTTTGGTGGGGTCCAAAATCACTGCAGATAGTGACTGCAACCAAGAAATTAAAAGATGCTTGCTCTTTGAAAGAAAAGTTATGACCAACCTAGACAACATATTAAAAAGCAGAGGCATTACTTTGCAAACAAATGTCCATCTAGTCAAAGCTTTTCTTTGTCCAGTAGTCATGTATGGATGTGAAACTTGGACTACAAAGAAAGCTGAGCACCGAAGAACAGATGCTTTTGAACTGTGGTGTTGCAGAAGACTCTTGAGAGTGCATTGGACTGCAAGGAGATCAAACCAGTCTATCCTAAAAGAAATCAGTCCTAAACATTCACTGGAATGACTGATGTTGAGGCTGAAACTCCAATACTTTGGAAACTCCAATGCAAAGAACTGACTCATTTGAAAAGACCCTGATGCTGGGAATGATTGAAGGCGGGAGGAGAAGGGGATGACAGAGGGTGAGATGGTTGGATGGCATTACCAACTCAATGGACATGAGTTTGAGTAAGCTCCAGGAGCTGGTGATGGACAGGGAGGCCTGGCATGCTGCAGTCCATAGGGTCTACAAGAGTTGGATATGAGTGAGCAACTGAAGTGAACTGAATGTATAATTAATTTAATTTTTGTGAATTTTTTTAAGCATAAATACTACCTAGCCAAAGCCTTTGACTGTGTGGATCACAAGAAACTGTGGAAAATTCTGAAAGAGATAGGAATACCAGACCACCTGACCTGCCTCCTGAAAAACCTATATGCAGGTCAGGAAGCAACAGTTAGAATGGGACATGGAACAACAGACTGGTTCACAATAGGAAAAGAAGTACGTCAAGGCTGTATATTGTCACCCTGCTTATTTAACTTATAAGCAGAATACATCATGAGAAACGCTGGGCTGGAAGAAGCACAAGCTGGAATCAAGATTGCTGGAAGAAATATCAATAACCTCTAGATATGCAGATGACACCACACTTATGGCAGAAAGTGAAGAGGAACTAAAAAGCCTCTTGATGAAAGTGAAAGAGGAGAGTGAAAAAGTTGCCTTAAAGGTCAACATTCAGAAAGTGAAGATCATGGCATCCGGTCCCATCACTTCATGGGAAATAGATGGGGAAACAGCGTCAGACTTTATTTTTTGGGCTCCAAACTCACTGCAGATGGTGATTGCAGCCATGAAATTAAAAGACTCTTACTCCTTGGAAGGAAAGTTATGACCAACCTAGACAGCATATTCAAAAGCAGAGACATTAGTTTGCCAACAAAGGGCTGTCTAGTCAAGGCTATGGACATGAGTTGAGTAAAGTCCAGGAGCTGGTGATCGACAGGGAAGCCTGGCGTGCTGCGATTCATGGGGTCACAAAGACTCGGACACGACTGAGAGACTGAACTGAATTGAACTACCTGTAAATTGGTCTGGTTGTGTCCCAGAAGCCCTATACTCCAGGGTGCCGCGTCTGAACGGTACTGGTACCACAGCAAACTCCTACGCTTACAAGAAGACCTTCTGGCTTGGCGGTTGCTGTCCTCCAGTCAGTTTCTGGGCTGGGTCCCAGGGTGAAGGGGGGACAGGCAGCAACGCTGAGCCCTGAGGGACTCTGCACGCTACTAGTGAGCTTGCCAAGGATTCTAGGCTCTGAGCGCTCTTTACCGCAGCTGTTTATCTGGAATGTGTTTGCATAGACACACCTTGGGGGGCGAGGTGACGTGCCTCCAAGACAAATAGCAGCCTGTTTAATATAAAAGTGGCAGATTTGCAAAGTACGGAGCTCCCCGGCTGTGACACACACCTGTGCACACTCATCCATCTGGGAGGAGCCTGCCAGGTCACCTCCACAGGACATGGGGCGCTTGGGGACCCCGCACAGAGGTGCTGCCGGCCGTGACGCACTTGAGTGAGAGCTTGGGCTGCGACCCAGGAGCCTCAGGCCTGTCAGCGTCCACGAGGAGGCGCGTGGCTCACTTACTGGCCTGTGTGTTTGGCAAAATCTTGAAGGTGACAAAGGCTTACTGCTGAGAGGGGAAAATATGAAGAGATCACAAGTCTATCTGCCAAAAACGGAGGCTGCAGTGTTTCAGTCTCCTTCTGAAACTGGAAGCAGTACCGACTGCGTTTCTTTGCATGTGTGCATATCAGGGTTTAGTCATCCATCAGCAATTGGTGGTACTTGAATGATTACTTAGAGTTTTTAAAAACCTGGAATAGTATAAAAATGCAATAAAATTCATTTTTAAAAAGTCTTCAAAAATTCTTACTTATCCTTAGGCATTGGCTGTCTAGAAACCATTTAATTAGTTTAGATCAATTTTAGAGTACTCTTTCACTTATTTTATCATTATTTGGGAAAGAGTTAGATTGTATACAAAAATAATCTAAATGTAAGAGTGGACTCATTGGAACAGACCCTGATGCTGGGAAAGATTGAAGGCAAAGGAGAATGGGGCAGCAGAGGATGAGACGGTTAGACGGCATCACCAACTTAACGGACATGAATGTGAGCAAACTCCAGGACATAGTGGAAGACAGCGGAGCCTGGAGTGTTGCAGTCCCTGGGTGGCGAAGAGTCAGACATGACTTTACTGACTGAGCAAGAGGTGATTTACAATACTGCACTGAGTTTCAGGTGTATAGCAAAGTGATTCGATCCCTGGGTTGGGAAGACCCCCTGGAGAAGGAAATGGTAGCCCACTCCAGTATTCTTGCCTGGAGAATCCCATGGACCTAGAAGCCTGGTAGGCTACGTCCACAGGGTCGCAAAGAGTTGGACACGACTGAGCAACTTCACTCACTCACTCACGCATGTTACTATATATATATACTAATATAACTAGCGATTTAAAATTTTAATATTCCAAAATAATTCATAGCTATAACCCTAGGGGAGAGTCCTAGCTTCCTGTCTCCTACATTCTGACTCATGAAATATTAAAAAGTAAAAAAAAAAAGAAAAATGAAAAAAAAAACTTACATGACTGTAACAATAATTTTTATTTAGACATCTAACCAAACACACAACAGACTCTGTTCCTGTTCCCATGGTGGAGATGATTTATTGTCAGAAAGAATACACAGAGAGAATAAAGAATCACACAAGCCACCCTGGCATATCTCAGCAGGTTCTAATGATTCTCCATACACAGGTAGGCCCCATAACCATTAACAGTAAAGAATGAGAATGTACATATCTTCCAAGGTTTCTATGATGTACAAAGAATTTATTCATGTATAAATTCCAATCCATTTTTAATTCTGCTCAGGCTACCTACCAATTAAGTCTTTCCCTCAAGAGTTAGCATCTATTCTCGACCACTTTGAATTGAAGAGTTGATTTCTCTGGATCAATCAAGAAATATCTCTGTTCTGTGCTCCAGTATCTGTTCATCCAACAGTCTCCTCTTTGAATCTAATTTATCTCTCTGGTTTCTTCTAGGATGGATGAGAATTCCCTGATCTAATATTTTCTCTATATTACATTTCAGATTTTCCTATATTTTCTTCCTAAACCAAACTTCACATTAATTCAGTTAGATGCAGATTTTTTCTAAAACATACTTTGACATAATTTGTTTAATAACTGAATTTGAGGCCAGATATCATTTGCATCAATATTGGTGTCATGCCCAATTACAACCTCGGAGTTCCTTTTTCTTTTTTCATTACCCTTTCCTAAAACCACTAAAATAGATACTCGTTCAGAGCTTGAAGGACTTCAAGACATACATTGAAATAACTATCAGATAATATCAGTGCCCTTTGCAACAAAATCAATTTTACAGCGTTCATACTCAGTTGCAAAGGTGAGATGTGCTGCTCCTTTGACTACCTGCCTCCTGTAGTCAATGCCAAAAGACTCCTCTCACAGTCACGGCGCATAAAGCCTGCTACCCACCATGTGTCACTCTACAAGTCAACTGTTACTTTTAAAATTTGATCTGTTTGATTACCGTCTAGCAGAGATGAATAAAAGAGGGGGGAAGATGAGTCAAAAGAATGCTAACGAATAGACACTTAAAGAGCCAAGTCTCTCAAAATTTGTAGACACACTGAAATTACATTACTGCTCTTTTTGACTGTGCTACCCTAGAAATCATGGGCAAAATGAGGAACACAGAGCATAAATTTACACTGCAGGGTAGACGAGGTAGGGCCACAGAAAGTGCGGTGGTGAAAGAACTGAGCGTGGGAAAGAGGGAAAGAAACATTACAATAAAACATGTATTGTCAATTGAGAGTTACAGGGAAATCAGTCGCGTTCAAAACTCCACCTGGAAATTATAACAACTTTCACAACTTCTTGGAATAAACCACTGCATTTTAAAAATCTTTCACTAAAACAATTAAAAAATAAGACAAATAAGATAACTGTTTCAACCCTATGTCTCTATTTGGATCCCACTGCCCGTGATAAGTATCTCTACTAGTTTATTTATAAACAATGAAAATATTGTTAGTCAGCCTCAGTGTGCCCCTGGACATCCCTCTCTATTCTTGCCTCCATTTTACAGTAATTAATCCTTCACTCTCTGTGCTCCAATTATGGCAGAACTTTTCAATTCCTTGAAAGCTCTATATTTTTTTCTCATTTCTTCGTACCGTTTCCTCTGTGTGGCATATGATTTCTTCGCCCCCCAGCCCAGCGTCTTCTGTGAAGATACCCATCTAACCCGAGTGAAACGTCTCCTTGCTAGTGCGACTTCCAGCCACCAGAGCCCCTGCGGTCTCTCCTGCTCTGAACCGCATCAGGACTCCACTTTCCGTCACCAGCAGCACCGCAGCAGTTACCGAGTCCGCCCGGGGCTGGAGTGTGGCTGCCATGCCCCTTTAGTTCACAGTGGCATGCCAGCACCATCACGGGGTGCCGCACACACAGGGAAAGAAGAAAGCAGACAGACGCACATTCACGTCGTGGTGCTGGAGATGCCACGGTCCCTCGCAAAGCAGAGAGGGCAAAGGAGTCCACCCAAAGGAAGTCGACCCTGATGCTCGCTGGAAGGACTGGGGCTGAAGTGGGAGTTCCAGTATTCTGACCACCTGATGTGAAGAGCTGACTCACTGGAAAGGACCCTGATGCTGGGAAAGACTGAGGGCAAGAGGAGACGGGGGTGACAGAGGATGAGATGGATGGATGGCATCACTGACTCGATGGATATGAGTCTGAGCAAACTCTGGGAGACAGCGAAGGAGAGGGAAGCCTGGAGTGTCACAGTCCATGGGGTCTCAAAGAACTGGACATGACTTAGTGACTGAACACCAGCAATATATGCTGAACTAGTAAATGAAAATATGACGTGAATGGCAGCAAGTAATCATACTATACCACTGAAATTGTTCTTGTTTTGCAACGCTTTGTGTTTTCAAAAGATCCAATAGCCCAGAGATATACTGAATTTGACGGAAGATAATGCACTGAGGCTATGGATTTTCATGGTACAAGAGTAACACCTAGATTGTAGTGTTTGGCAGAGAGTAAGACAGCTGTGGGGTGAAGACAGTCATAGAAAGCATCTCGTAGACATAGCACCAGAGAACCTTGTCATCTCACACTTTACAGTAATCACACACAGCTTTTTCAGTTTATGCTAGATGTATCAAAATGAGGAAAGGTGTCTGGAAAAAACCTGGAAAAGATAATTGAAGTCCCTTTCAAATGGTCCCTAATTAGCTTGAAAGGTAAATAGATGCTTTAAAATGAATACTCAACTGATGTTTAATTTTTCCAAAACGATCTAAAGGGTTGCACGATACAGTGGCTCATCAAAAGTTTTCATGAAACTAGCAAACGTTAAAGTAGAAGCTACACAATGTCTCAAAGTCTTAAGTTTTCTCATCCACAAAATGGAGATGATAATACCTTTGTCATAGGGTTGTATAAGAGTATAAGAAAAGCATTTGTAGGTGTGCAATACACAGTGGATTCTCACCAAATAGGCAGGGATGATGACGATGACAAATGATCATTCTGAAATGCTTATTATTTAGAAAGACTTCTAAGCAGCTGGGAAAAAAAAGTCTTTTTGCTCTTGACTGACTGATTCATAATATTTTTCCTGAAGGTTACATTTCATTCACAATCATTTCTATTTCAAAATCCACCTCTTCCCTAAAACCGCTGCTTTAAAGCATTCATTCATTACAAAGCAGCTGCCTCAACCATGGCACACTCTGTCTCCAGCACGTGGGACCTTTAGACAAACTTTTACAGGTTCACCTCAGTATTCATTCACCGAGACTCTACGAGGTACTAGGCAGATTATACATGGGAACCTTATGAGCAACACCTTATCACACGCTGTAGCCCATAGCCTCGAATGAGAAAGAGAATGTGGTCACAGATCAAATAACATCTGAAATACAAATCAGAACCTATGAGGACGCACTAACGGCCAAATGAGTGTTAATTGTACAAACGTTCCTTCTTTCATATTGCTTCATAGGAAACATTTCTTGTGTGTTTCTGTAAAAATCTGACACACGGTGAAAAGCAATATTTGTTACCTTAGTTTATATTAGTAACTCAATTTCCCTTTGGACTGCTATGGATGGGGAAGAGGTTTGGTACTGAATTAACAAAGCCATTCGGGTAGCAGATGAAATAAGATCCAAGCATGAAATATTGTGCCTATAAATCTTTCTTTGTGTCTGTAAGTTCTGCAGTCCCTTGAGCTACTTTCTTGTTACCTGGAAGAGAAAATGATTATTTTAATTTTAAAAAGCCAGTAGGTGAAAATATATGCTGTTACTTAGAAATAAGATTCAATTTTTACAAAGATATTTAATAAGTTTTGGATATAAAAATATCAATTTTTTGTACTCTAATCTTATAATAAAGACCTAAAGAAATATGCTAATTTAAAAATATCTATTAATTTATCCATGTGCGTGTGTGCTCAGCCGCTCAGTCATGTCTGACTCTTTGGAAACCCATGGACTGTAACCCACCAGGATCCTCTGCCCGTGGAGTTTTCCAGGCAAGGATACTGGAGTAGGTTGCCTTTTCCTATACCAGATTAATTCATCTACACACTCAACAAATATGGGGGGATAACCTACGACATGCAGGGCCCTGTATGGGGTGGGGTTAGCAAGGATGCTTAAGCCCTGCTGTATTCCTCCAATGACATCATAGTCAGTGGAGGAGTGAAGAATGGACACCAGCATCTCTGACAGCTGTAATAATTGAATTGATTACAAAAGGCTTACAGATAACACGTTCTGATAGCTCACAGGATAAAACGTTAGAAAAGAATTTTGAGCTAAGCCTTGAAGATGAGGAGGAGTTGACATATAGAGGGGAGAAAAGAAAACGCCTGCATTGCATGAGACTTGGGTTCAGTCTCTGGATCAGGAAGATCCCCTGGAGAAGGAATTGGCAACCCAGCCCAGTACTCTTGCCTGGAGAATTCCATGGACGGAGGGGCATAACAGGCCACAGTTCATGGGGTTGCAAAGAGCTGGACACGAAAGAGAGACTTTCACATATGTAAGTGGGACCCAAATGCTTCTGAAAGTGACTGATTCTGCTGAGAGGTAGCTGAAGTGAAACAGTGAGAAGAGTGAAAAACTCCACTCCAGTGTCAGATGGCAGAGCTCACGTGCCAGGTCATGAGGACTGGCCTGATTCAGAACACGTGCAAAGCCCGTCCAAGAGTCTATGCAGAGCTCACATGCCAGGTTGTGAAGACTGGCCTGAGTTAGAACATGCGCAAAGCCCGTCCAAGAGTCTAAACACAGATGCCCCTGAGGGCAGAGAGCACCATTTACACACCTAACATCCACGGCCTCTATCTGCTGCCTGACGTGTGCCAGATGCAAACAGAATTTGATAAACAGAATGAAAACCACTTTCACTTCAAAACTGAAGTCAGGTGGACACAGGAGGCACAAGACGCCCTATACAAGCCCCTCTACAGTTATAAGGCTACACGCGCGATTTTCTCTGAGACTTCGTGGTTCTATCTGAAAGATGGAAATGGCTGTCTTATCTTATATGGGTGACTTGTGGGGCTCAAATGTAACGACCACTGAGCAGACACAGTGCAGAAATAACGAAGCTGTTGGCAGCAATCAAGAGACGGGCAAGGCTGGGCCATTTTAATTGTGTGTCTTGACAAACATCCCCTGATGGACATGGATCTTTGATCACCTCCATGTCTGAGGAAGGATGTGTGCAGTTGTTAGGGGAACCCCTGACTGAAACTGCCCTCCCTGGACAGGCACCGAGTGACCACTTGCATGAGCTAGCTTAAACAGGATATCCTGTTAGGAATGCAGAACTCACAAGCTGCCATCAACCAGAAGTACTGAGTAAAGGCCAAAAGGGGGGAGCAGATGACAGTCCATTTGTCCTGCCAGCCTCTGGAATCCCACGTGCCTGGAGCATCATGGGAAAGTCAGGCACAGAACATGTGCATAGACAGACCGTGGTGAGTCACACCCATCGGGGATCTTCCTGACCAGGGATTGAACCCAAGCTCTTGTGTCTCCTGAACTGGCAGGCAGATTATCACTAGCACCATCTGGGAAGCCATATATTAATAAACTGAAAGATATGGCAAAGTTGTGTACTAATGAAGATGATTCAGCAACATGCTAAACTCTTTGTTAAAAAACTCTGTCAGGTGGGTATTATCACATTTCACAGAGTTACACTGGTAAAGGAGGCAGGCTTGCCCCAGACAGTACCTAAATTGGCAGTGCTGAGCAGAAATTCCTGCTCCAGTGATCTCTAAAAGGGAAATTCATCCAGATATGGATATGGAGTGGGTAGCCATTCCCTTCTCCAAGGAATCTCCCCAATCCAGGGTCAGGAGCCAGGTCTCTCTGCCTGCCACATCACAGGCAGATTCTTTACTGTCTGAGCCACCAGGGAAGCCGAAGAGTATTAGAGTGGGTAGCCTATCCCTTCTCCTGCAGATCTTCCTGACCCAGGAATTGAAATAGGGTATTCTGCATTGCAGGCAGATTCTTTACCAGCTGAGCTACCAGGGAAGCCCTCACATATGGATACATATACACAATTTCCATAAAGTCGTGCCTATGTCATGTCTAAATGAGGCAAAGTTAGATTCAGAGGAACAAAGGGAATATTAGAATTGGATTAAAGGCCAAATTTCCAAATCCCTTTTAGTTCAGTGGCATGGCTTTTCTTGGTTGGCTGATTTGACGGTTGCATAATTTAGATATTAGAGAGCTTTCAGTATTGGCTGGATGCATGCGCAGAACACTTCTGAGTCAGAGGGGTGGCTGGGAGAAGTTTCCGAAGAGAGTGGTGGAGTAAATGGACCTAGACATCTAAAGGACATGAAAGTGTTCAGCTAGAATGTCTGAACAGAAACACATGCAGGCAGAAGGAAGTTGAAAAATCTTGGATGATCCGGTTAAAGGCTTTGAAGCAGAGTGAGGATTTGGACCTGTGCTCTTTAGAATGAAAGCAACTTTGAGATCAAAGCCAAAAATGAAAAGATAGGTTGACAGCAGCATTGAGAATTGATTGGAAAATGCTTTTAATGGAGGCAGGCAGTGCCAGAAAGAAAAGGTAGATGCCAGCTCATTCTCCTGGTGAGTAATTATAATAATGACCCTCTGGAAGTATTGCTAAAGACCAAAAATTACAGCCCATTATTACAACAGAGCTATTTTCACCTAAAAAACTGTTTCAATAAAAAATGTTCGTACTGATACTGTAACAACTCAATTATTGCTACAACACGTAATAAGAAATATGCACATGCTATTATGACAAAAACATTTTGTAACAGGATAAATAACTCAGAGTGCATCCAACTTTACTTAGGACATGTAAATAGTATCATATTTTGCATAAAGA
This sequence comes from Procapra przewalskii, assembly GCA_006410515.1. Lineage (NCBI taxonomy): Eukaryota > Metazoa > Chordata > Mammalia > Artiodactyla > Bovidae > Procapra > Procapra przewalskii. The sequence goes on along the minus strand of SJYF01000247.1, from coordinate 1,774,107 downwards.
CATTCTACTTACTTCCTAAAGTATACTACTTTTTTAGGAATAACAAAAATTTGTTGATAAAAAGTGCTAAGTAATTTTAACTTTTAATTTAAATTGGTTGTCATAACTGGAAATTTTTTAAAAGTCAATCTAGGATCTTAAAAGAAATTGAATTAGATCCTATATATTAAGGAAGTTGGAGGGAGCATGCTTAAACTTTATCTCAAACTTATATATATATATTTATTAATATGTAAAACATAATTATTATACATCATTATAAATTTATTATACAATTATTATACATCATATAAATATATGAAATATAGAAATTATATATATAATGATTTCTTTACATACCCACAGAGACAACAGAAATAATAAAAAAGCCTTATTAATTGAGGCTCAAACGTTTTTTTAAAAAATCACGAATGTTTTCTTAACAGAGTCCACTGGAGTGCTGAGAAGCCATCTTCTCTTACCCTGACACCTGCCCCAGTGTAGGCTACATGTGGCCCCGCACTGCATCTGGAGATGAGAGGATGTCCCAACTGGACGTCTGGGAAAGGCAAAAGGGGAAGCAAGAGGTGGCAGCACAAGGGGATATTAGGCCCATTCCCTGAGGCCACTGGCCATTCTCATCACAGAAGAAAGGAGCTGCTTGGGACCCCAGAATAATGCATTTGGAGATCGAGATAAAACACACGTTAGGATCAACAAAGGCCGACTGCCAGGTGGGAGTTCACGCAGTCACACTATATACAGGATCACTCAAATCCACGGCCACCTCAAAGATGGGGCTCCTCCACGGAGCCTTGTCCAATTCCCCACCAGGTCCACTCTCAGTCCCAAATCCCCACAGAGCTTTCTACATGTGTTTAGGAAAGAAGACTATTCTACATTGTTATAATTTGATTTGTTCTTATCTGATTTCCTCTTGTTTTATTTTTATTTTTTAATTTTTTAAAATTTCTTTATTTTAATTGGAGGCTAATTACTTTACAATATTGTGGTGGTTTCTGCCATACATTGACATGAATCAGCCATGGATGTACATGTGTTCCCCATCCTGAACCCCTGTCCCACCTCCCTTCCCCAGCCCATCCCTCTGGGTCATCCGGGTGCACCAGCCCTGAGCACCCTGTCTCATGCCTCGAGCCTGGACTGGCGATCTGTTTCACATATGATAATATTCTCTCAAATCATCACACCCTTGCCCTCTCCCACACAGTCCAAAAGACTGTTCTATACATCTGTGTCTCTTTTGCTGTCTTGCATACAGGGTTATCATTACCATCTTTCCAAAGTCCATATATATACTCCATAGTATACCGTATGGGTGTTTTTCTTCCTGACTTCCTTCACTCTGTATAACAGGCTCCAGTTTCACTCACCTTGTTAGAACTGAATCAAATATATTCTTTTTAATGGATGGGTAATATTCCATTGTGATTTCCTCAACTAATTTTTAAGCTGTGTGTGCAAATCCTGAAACGTGACCCAACATAGCTGACAAGTAAATGAAATAAAACTTACTTAGCAAATAGAGTCAGGTCCTTAGTAAGTGACTGTCACTGAGAAATATTGCTATCTTCCAGGTGATAAAAACATAATTGAACTATTTAAAATATATAATTAATAAATATTGTACATTATATAACACATAATTTGTATAATTAAAAATATCTATAATTACATGGAGGATGATGAACATGCAGTCAAAAACCTCTATATTCCCTTTAATAGAATTCATTTGTAAGGAAAATTTTAATAGTTGCTGCATATTAGCTGATCAAATATAAACTACTTATTTACTGATGAAATTTTGAAAGTATTTGAATATTTTTTATTGCAATATAGTTTTTTATACTCTTGTGTTAGTATCAGGTATATTGCAAAGTGATCAGTAATATAAAGACTATATATATATATATATATTCTTTTCCAGATCCTTTTCAATTATATAGGTTGTTAAAAGATATTGAACATAGTTCCTTATGCTATACAGGAGGTTCTTATTGTTTATCCATTTTACACACAGTAGTGTGTATCTGTTAATTCCAAACTCCTCAATTACTGGGTTGGAGAAGGCAATGGCACCCCACTCCAGTACTCTTGCCTGGAAAATCCCATGGACAGAGGAGCCTGATAGGCTGCAGTCCATGGGGTTGCTAAAAGTCAGGCATGACTGAGCGACTTCACTTTCACTTTTCACTTCCATGCACTGAAGAAGGAAATGGCAACCCACTCCAGTGTTCTTGCCTGGAGAATCCCAGGGACGGGGGAGCCTGGTGGGCTGCCGTCTATGGGGTCGCTCAGAGTCGGACACGACTGAAGTGACTTAGCAGCAGCAGCAGCAGCAGCAGCAATTACTGGGTGAAAATAATACACTACTAAGTAATATGTTTTGGTTGCAAAGCCATCAGTGATGAGTTTAAATTTAGACTCTGGAATTTATCAGCTATGCAATTCAGGGTAAGTTAATTAACTTTCCTTGGCTTAAGGTTTTTTTTTTGCAAAATGAGGACTACACCTCATAGGACTGTTGAGAAGATGACAAAGAGTGACATCTGTGCTGATTAAAGGGCAGCCTCCGTCATCAACCACACCCTCCTCCTTCTCATGATCGGCTGAATTCCTAGCTTTAACTATGGTGTGCAGGTCAGGAAGCAACAGTTAGAACTGGACATGGAACAACAGACTGGTTCCAAAGAGGAAAAGGAGTACATCAAGACTGTGTATTGTCACCCTGCTTATTTAACTTATATGCAGAGTACATCACGAGAAACGCTGGACTGGAAGAAGCACAAGCAGGAATCAAGATTGCCGGGAGAAATATCAATCACCTCAGATATGCAGATGACACCACCTTTATGGCAGAAAGTGAAGAGGAGCTAAAAAGCCTCTTGATGAAAGTGAAAGAGGAGAGTGAAAAAGTTGGCTAAAAGCTCAACATTCGGAAAAGTAGATCATGGCATCAGTTCCCGTCACTTCATGGCAAAATAGATGGGGAAACAGTGTCAAACATTATTGTTTTCGGCTCCAGCATCACTGCAGATGGTGGTTGCACCCATGAAATTAAAAGAAGCCTACTCCTTAGAAGGAAAGTTATGACCAACCTAGACAACATATTAAAAAGCAAAGACATTACTTGTGAACAAAGGACCATCTAGTCAAGGCTATGGTTTTCCTAGTAGTCATGTACAGATGTGAGACTTGGACTATAAAGAAGGCTGAGAGCAGAAGAATCGATGCTTTTGAACTGTGGTGTTGGAAAAGACTCTTGAGAGTCCCTTGGGCTGCAAGGAGATCCAACCAGTCCATTCTAAAGGAGATCAGTCCTGAGTGTTCATCGGAAGGACTGATGTTGAAGCTGAAATTCCAATATTTTGGCCATGTGATGCGAAGAGCTGACTCATTGGAAAAGACCCTGATGCTGGGAAAGACTGAGGGCAGGAGGAGAAGGGGACGACAGAAGATGAGATGGTTGGATGGCATCACCGACTCAATGGGCATGAGGTTGGGTAAACTCCGGGAGTTGATGATGGACAGGCAGGCCTGGCGTGCTGTGGTTCATGGGTTTGTAAAGAATTGGACACTACTGAGCAACTGAACTGAACAGGAAGACAGAGTGAAAAAACTCAAGTCATTTATATACCTGTTACTTTAGGGAATTAATTCAAAGTCACAAAGCAAGACCTTGAATAGATTGGTTATAGCTTTTTGACTATGAAACATGGTGGAGGCCACTTCATGTAACAACACAGATAACTTCAAAAGTTATTAAAATGTCTACTGTGCATATAAACATATTAAAATTTTAAAATAGCAAAATAAAACGCTATTAAACCAAGCGGGTGGAGGAGTTGTGTAGAGAGGAGGAGACAGTGAGTATGGATAGTACAGGACTTCTCTGTCAAGCGCTTCATTTTTGGATGAAATTTTAAGTGTAATACACAAGCTATTCCAAAAGAATATAGTAATTACATTACCAGAAGACAATAATTTTTATAAGCCTTCGGTTTCAAGTGAGTTTCATCTTTTAAAATAAATGAATCTATTTACAGTCAATTTGGACATCACCCTGAGATATCATAATAATATAACTGTGTTGCACAGGCTTTGAATCAAATAATACGAAGCTGGCATCCTGACTTGCCATTTATCAGATCAGCGATCTTGGGAAAGAAGCTCAAACGTTCTCAGAGTCAGTGTTCTTACTTATAAAATAAAGATGGTGTTAGTATCTATCTCATGGAATAGTTCTGGAGATTACATAGAGCAGGTGAACTGTATAACTAACCTGACACTCAGCTCCCCACTTGAAGGGTTAACTGGTATGGAAACTGAACTAAGCAACTGGAAAGCCCGAGAAAGAAACAGATTTTTCCTGACACAGGGTCATAAACAGTGTATGGCTTTGATACCAGTAAGAAAGTACACAAAGACAGATTTGGCCCACCTTGTTACCTGTAGGATTTGGGACTACATCACTAAGGAGATAACAGTAAATGAAGCCTAGATGTCTTAATAAATTGGAGAGACAGAAATCAAAGTTTAGGGAGGTTAAGAGTTTACAGGGCAGAATGCTGGAGAGAAGTGGGCTGCAGAGAGAGATCTTGAGACAGGCAGAGGTTCTTTGAACTTCTGTTCACGTGTATACATGTGGACTTCACAATTCCCAAAACTCAGAGTTGGGATAGTTTGCATTCCCACCAGACAGAGTGGAGAGACCTCATAACACATGGGAAATCTGGTTGAGCCCTAAGAAGACTATTGCTATCATAGCTGAGGCTTTAATCCTAGAATTACAACCACTCTAGACCCTACCAGAAAGGCTTTAAAAAAAAACTCAGAAAGATCAGTTTAATCCCAAGTAACTTAACTGCTTGCCTATATGAGTTTCAGCATTCTTTAAGAAAATACTGCAAAACCCAGGATAAAGCATATAACATTATAAAATTACAATGTCTGGAATCTAATTTAAAAATTTTCAGGTGTGTAAAAAAGCCTAAAAAAATCATAAACAGGAGAAAAATAAATATCCAGAAATGAAAAAACATGATGAAATTAACAGACAAGACTGTTTAGGTACTATTACAAGCATGCTCGAGATGCTCAAGAAAGCAGAGGAAAATATGACCTTGAGGAGGAGAGAAATGAATGTTAAAAATCCCAAATGAAAAATATGGAGAAGAAAAATATATCATGAGATCACACTGATGGGATTCAGTTCAGTTCAGTTCAGTCGCTCAGTCTTGTCCGACTCTTTGCGACCCCATGAATCGCAGCACTCCAGGCCTCCCTGTCCATCACCATCTCCCGGAGTTCACGCGAACTCATATGCATCGAGTCGGTGATGCCATCCAGCCATCTTATCCTTCTCCTCCTGCCCCCAATCCCTCCCAGCATCAGGGTCTTTTCCCATAAGTCAACCCTTCACATGAGGTGGCCACAGTATTGGAGATTCAGCCTCAGCATCAGTCCTTCCAATGAACACCCAGGACTGGTTTCCTTTAGGATGGACTGGTTGGACCTCCTTGCAGTCCAAGGGACTCTCAGGAGTCTTCTCCAACACCACAGTTCAAAAGCATCAATTCTTCAGTGCTCAGTTTTCTTCACAGTCCAACTCTCACATCCATACATGACCACTGGAAAAACCATAGCCTTTCTGATGGGATTAACAACTTGGAATATACAGAAAAAAGGCAGTGACTAAAAGACACAGCAGTCAGAACTATCGGTACTTGAGCTCACAGAGGAAAAAAAAAGGACAGAACACCACGATCTGTTGGACAACATCAAGTGATCCGATATGAAAAAGCTGTAATTGCACATTTAGACAAGGAGATAATGAAGACACTGAAAGCAAAAGCTGAGAAGTTTTCAAAATTTGGAGGTGACTAAAAAGTGACTCAGGCAAAAGGAAAGTGAAGGCTGAGAATGTGAGAAGAGAAGACTAATGCTTTTAGTCTTCCCTTGGCACAGAGATGGGCCATCAGCTTCCAAAAACTAGGCTACAGTATTTAAACAATTTGATAGCATCCTAAAAAAAAAGGATGCATTTTTTTTCCTGTCACTTTTTTGGGAGGGTGGGGGCAGCAGCCGTAATTAAACCCACAATGGCTTTAGCATCATCAGCGGCGTGCGCTTGGCCTTCATGGGAATATGTCTTAACTATTCAGTTCATCACTTTCTTAAGTCCTTTATGGAATAAATTTGAGTATAAACAGATGCTTTTGAACAACAAGGTATCTACAAAAGTGTAAATCAATCCTAAGAAGCCTGTGGTGACCACATAGAATCATAAATCCACTAAGAAGTGAAGTGACACAGAGTCAGCGTCTGATGCAGGCACAGTTACAATATGAACAGAGACAGGGAAGACCTATCATGGGGAACAGTTCCCTGTAGTGGAACCACACAGACGGTGCTTCCACACTCCAGTCACATCACCTCATGTCAGTCATGGTGCTCGGCTGGCCTTGAACCAGTATTTGCATCATCAGCTATTTTTCCACCTTAGCTGTTGATTCATGCTTAGAGAAGATCAGGCCAATTAAGCCAGCTGAGAAGCAATCAATTACCTGCCTCATGCACGCATGCTCAGGTGCTCAGCTGTATCTCACTGTTTGTGACCCCCATGAACTGTAGCCCGCCAGGCTCCTCTGTCCATGGGGTTCCCCAGGCAAGAATACTGTAGCTGGTTGCCATTTCCTACTCGAGGGGACCTTCCAGACCCAGGGATCCAGCCCAGGTCTCTGGAGTCTGCTCTGTTGGCAGGAGGGTGCTTTACCCCTGGGCCACCTGGGAAGCCCTGTGCATCTACCTCCGAGGATCTTAATTAAGGTGTAAAATCATTCCCAGATCCTGCACACAAATAACATGAGATTTTCCCGGGTACGAATTGCTATTAAAGACTCACTCTGAAGAAGGGATGATGTCTGTAGGCCACTGTGAGTTGTTTCAAGCATTATGAATCTGCCAGGATTCTGAAGAGACATGACTTTATCAAGATACCCGATACATGCGTGTCCATTATTCTGCTGACAGCAAGCCAATGTCACCAGTCACTTCACCTACTAAACGGAATTCTGTAAGGCTGGTTAGCGGGAAGCAGTATTTGAATGATTTTCAGTCACTAAGTCATCTTTTTGAAAAAATTCAACAGGATTAGATATTTGAATACAAGCCTCGTCCTTGATACAAGGTTTTGAACGTTGACTTTGGGATTGCATTGTGATTCAGCTCTTGCAGCGCAAAATCCATCGGCTCTTTCCTAGCTTTCTGGTTAGAGTGTAAGTTCATAGACTAAGAAGCACAATTCAAGAACCAGCCTGACAACGCAGGCAGTGCTGGTTCGATCCCTGACTCGGGAGATCCCCTGGAGAGGGAAACGGCAACCCGCTCCAGTATTCTTGCCTGGAGAATCCCGAGGACAGAGGAGCCTGGCGGGCTGCAGTCCTCAGTGTCACAAACAGACACAACTCAGCGCCTAAACCACCACCATCAGTCCTTGATAATGTGACTTTGAACATTCAGCTTGGGATTTCACCATGACTCAGCTCTTGCACTGTGAAAGTCATCACCTTCCTGGTTGAAACTATAATTTCTAAGACTAAGAACCACAATTTCCTTTCTAACCTTGTGTTTTTCATGATAATTTGGAGGGAAAAAAAGAAATTGAGAAACATACTATGACAGGTAATCGTTTGCCAACCCAGGACTCCTTCAATGCTTGCCATGCTCAGCTTCACTTTAGAGCGTCTGTCTTGGCAACATAAACCGTGTTTGGCTGCAGAAATGTGTGGCGCTGTACGGTGAAGAAAAAACAATCACGACAACTGAATAAAGCACTCTGTGTGTGTGTGTGTGTCTGTGTGTGTGTGTCTGTGTGTGTGTGTCTGTGTGTGTGTGTCTGTGTGTGTGTGTGTGTGTGTCTGTGTGTGCGCGCGCAGCTCAGAACACAAGCTCTTTGCCTTTCCAGCTTCCTTTCAAAGGCTGCAGTGTCGTTTCGGTTGGCTCCTTGTCTTTTTCAGCAGAGCAATGCCACAAGAGGAAAGAGGCAACTGTCACATCTAAGAGGGTTGCCAAGCAACTTCCAGCCTTTCCAAAAGGATCCCCCTCACCAATCCACAAAGCAAAGCTGTGCGGTTCGGAGCACACAGATGGGTTGTGTTGGTAATGTTTGCTGTTCTAAAAGCTGCGGTTTTCTAAACAAAAACCTGTATTACATTAATTAAAGCAGAAGTACAGGCATAGTGGAAGATTGTATGTGATACTGTGACTGTTTGGATTCAAACAACTTTATTTATACTTATGAAACGTCTGACTTTTATACAACTTTTCAAAAAATTACTTGAAATTATGCTTTAAAAATATTAAGTACTGTGTTTTCTTCAAACTACAGCATGTAAATTTTTAAAAGTACACAGTTGTGCCTTAAAAATCCAATCAAATTTACCTATTTTTTTATTTTTCAATGATTATTGATAGATCAATTTAAATACATTTCAGTTCAGTTCAGTTCAGTCACTCCGTTGTGTCTGACTCTTTGCAACCCCATGGACTGCAGCACTCCAGGCCTCCCTGGAGATCACCAACTCCCGGAGTCCACCCAAACCCATGTCCATGGAGTTGGTGATGCCATCCAACCATCTCATCCTCTGTCGTCCCCTTCTCCTCCTGCCCTCAATCTTTCCCAGCATCACGGTCTTTTCCAATGAGTCAGCACTTTTTAAAATCAGTTAGTAATATATTTTTTTAATTTTCTTTTTACTTTATTCTACTTTACAATACTGTGCTGGTTTTGCCATACACTGACATGAATCAGCCACAGGTGAATCCTTCAAATGTGCAACCTGCAGTTAAGTATATTTGAGGAAATACTCTAGTTCACCCTACTGTAGCCACCTATCTTACTGTTCAATTGAAATTCAAACTGAGCATCTGAATTGTAAGACATTTTGTCTTATTATTTCAAGATAACATAAAATGAAATAAGTAAAGCATATGATTAGGGAGCAACACTTAAATAATGGGCTTTCCAGGTGGCAGTACTGGCAATGAACCCACCTAGCAATGTGGAAGACATAAGAGACAGGGGTTCAATCCCTGGGTTGGAAAGATCCCCTGGAGGAGGGCATGGGAACCCACTCTAGTATTCCTGCCTAGAGAATCCCATGGACAGAAGACCCTGGTAGGCTAGAGTCCATAGGGTTGCAAAGCGTTGGGCATGCCTGAAGCGACTTAGCACACACACATTTAAAAATTGCTGATGGCAATCAATATAGGAAATTAAAAAGCATCCATATGATTTAAAAATAAATATATAGTCTCTATTTGCATGGAATATCTTTTTCCAGCCCTTCACTTTCAATCTGTATGTGTCCCTTGTTTCGAGGTGGGTCTCCTGTAGACAACATATATAGGGGTCTTGTTTTTTTATCCATTCAGCCAGTCTTTGTCTTTTGGTTGGGGCATTCAACCCATTTACATTTAAGGTAATAATTGATAAGTATGATCCTGTTGCCACTGACTTTCTTGTTTTGGGCTTGAGTTTATATACCCTTTCTGTTTCCCATCTAGAGAAGATCCTTTAGCATTTGTTGGAGAGCTGCTTTGGTGGTGCTGAATTCTCTCAGCTTTTGCTTGTCTGTAAAGCTTTTGATTTCTCCTTCATATTTGAATTAGATCCTTACTGGGTACAGTAATCTGGGCTGTAGGTTATTTTCTTTCATCACTTTAAGTATGTCTTGCCATTCCCTTCTGGCCTGAAGAGTTTCTACTGAAAGATCAGCTGTTATCTTTATGGGAATCCCCTTGTGTGTTATTTGTTGTTTTTCCCTTGCTGTTTTTAATATTTTTTCTTTGTGTTTGATCTTTGTTAATTTGATTAATATGTGTCCTGGGGTGTTTCACCTTGGGTTTATCCTGTTTGGGACTCTCTGGGTTTCTTGGACTTGGGTGATTATTTCCTTCCCATTTTAGCGAAGTTTTCAACTGTTATCTCCTCTAGTATCTCCTCATGGTCTTTCTTTTTGTCTTCTTCTTCTGGGACTCCTATGATTCAAATGCTGGGGCATTTAACATTGTCCCAGAGGACTCTGAGTTTGTCCTCATTTCTTTTAATTCTTTTTTCTTTTTTCCTCTCTGTTTATTTCTACCATGCTATCTTCTACCTCACTTATCCTGTCTTCTGCCTCCGTTATTCTACTGTAGGTTCCCTCCAGAGTGACATTATGTGACATTACTTGATGTTATATTTTGCATAAGTGATGTAAATATGTTGTAGGGAAGTAAGGGGAGTAAAAAAGGATCACAAGTAGGGGATTGAGACACAAATAACAAGCCTAAAGCATTTACTGCTGATCACCCCATCAGATGGAAGTCAACTCTTTCAGTAGAGTCTTATAGGAGAAGAACTCTACAAGGATTATTTGTGTCTTATCTGGCTTGAAAACAGCACACCCAGAAGAGATGATTACCAAACGGCTTCTGTAAATACACTCTATAATGCATCACAGCAGAACCGTCAGTTTGACTATTTTCATTGATTTAAAGTCAGTATAACCAAGAGTACACAAACACACGCCCTCCTACATCAGTACACATTTTACTAAATTAGATGCCTAAATGATTTTAGTTCACAAGGCTCTGATATAAAATTCCATTAACTATGACAGCAACAAAGCAGAAACTAGTAAAGCAGCCAAGCAGGATATGCACACAGAAAAGAGGGGGATGTATACGAAGAGCTGGGCTTAAAAGCACAAGTCAAGGTGCTAATCCTGCACCTCTGCCCCAAGCTGTTCCATGCATAAGGGCATGAATCCCACAGTCAGGCCTCCTGGATTGCATTCTGGATCTGCCGGCTACTGGACAGATGGCCTTGGCCAACTAAGTCCATCCCTCTGGGCCTTAGCTCCCACATCCAAAAATGGAATCCAGAATGGTTCCCGCACGGGAGGCTTGCTGCAAAGACTAAACCAGAGCTAAACCACAACTTATCATGGCCTTCCCTGCCTGCTGCGAAATCTGTGTGAAGGTCCAGAAGAGACAGGACCACACATGGAATGACAGACTGGCTCCAATCGGGAAAGTGTACACCAAGGCTGTGTATTGTCACCCTGCTTTATTTAACTTATATGCAGAGTACATCATGAGAAATGCTGGCCTAGATGAAGCACAAGCTGGAATCAAGATTGCCAGGAGAAATATCAATAACCAAAGATATGCAAATGATACCGCCCTTATGGCAGAAAATGAAGAAAAACTAAAGAACCTCTTGATGAAAGTGAAAGAGGTGAGTGAAAAAGGTGGCTTAAAGCTCAACATTCAGAAAACTAAGATCATGACACCCAGTCCCATCACTTCATGGCAAATAGATGGGGAAACAATGGAAACAGTGAGACTTTATTTTTGGGGGGCTCCAAAATCACAGCAGATAGTGACTGCAGCTATGAAATTATAAGATGCTTGCTCCTTGGAAGGAAAGTTATGACCAACCTAGACAGCACAGTAAAAAGCAGAGACATTACTTTGCCAACAAACGTCCGTCCATTCAAGGCTATGATTTTGCCAGTGGTCATGTATGCATGGTAGAGTTGGACTATAAAGAAAGCTGAGTGCTGAAGAATTGATGCTTTTGAACTGTGGTGTTGGAGAAGACTCTTGAGAGTCCCTTGGACTGCAAGGAAATCATAACAGTCAATTGTAAAGTACATCAGTCCTGAATATTCATTAGAAGGACTGACGCTAAAGCTGAAACTCCAATATTTTGACCACCTGATGCGAAGAACTGACTCATTGGAAAAGACCTTGATGCTGGGCAAGACTGAAGGCAGGAGGAGAAGGGGAAGACAGAGGATGAGATGGTTGGATGGCATCACCAACTCAATGGACTTGAGTTTAAGCAAGTTCAGGAGTTGGTGATGGACAGGGAAGCCTGGCGTGCTGTAGTCCACGGAGTCACAATGAGTCAGACATGACTGAGGAACTGAACTGGTCTGAGCTGAGCATGACAAAAACTACTAGAATTGAATATAATTAGTAGTTATGAACCAAGAGGATAGGTCCAGTTAATTTTGTAAGCAACATTTGGGGAGCTGTTTTTCTCCATTCCCAATTTTGTGAATGAGTAGGTCAAGATACTTCCCTTTGCGAGCAGTTAAGACCGAGGCAATGTTTCTAGGAGATATTCTCTACTTCTGCTTGTGAGCATTACTGAACATGGTGGCTGAGGCTGTTGGCAACACTCATTTCCTCCTTCTTGCTTCGTGAGTTATGCTTTAGGAGGGAGGTAAAATACCCACCTACATCACCGTAGTTTCCAGCCTCTGTTGCAGCTAGAAGGCATCACCGACTAACTTCTGTCTAGTGAAATGTAAGCTGGTCGAGTTTCCTGTCTACAGACTCCTCAAATACAAAGGATAAAGAAGCTGATGCAAGCTCTTCATCTGCCACTCCCTTTCCCTCCATTTTGTGGTTGAAATTTGGACTTGATGGATGATGCTCTAGAAGACATCTCCGATCCGGAGGTTGACTTGAGAAAACAACCATGTACTAGCAGGAGTGGGGCAGAAAGGAGGAGAGGAACTGGGTACCCGATGTCAGTGGTTATGCATGCGGGCCTTACATTACCCACCACTAAACTTCTACTAGAGAGAAAAATACAATTTATCATGTTAAAGTCACTGTAATTTTTGACCTCCGTTTTTAGCAGCTGAATGCAATTCCTGATACAAGCAGTCATGTGAACCAAACATCAAGGGCAAACAAGATATATTTGAAGAAAATGGTAAAGCGACTAATTAAATGCCGTAAAGCATTGAGCGTGTTATACAAGAAGTAGCGCAGGGTATGATGAGCCTGCCCAGGAGAAGACTGCTCATTCTATTTATGTAAGTTTGTTTCTCAGAGGGGGAGAAGCCTTGGCTTGAGTCTTGAAACATGAGAAGGCATTCAGTTCCACAAAGTAGGAGTGAAGAGAGGGTGTGCAGCCTTTCCAGGCTCATGGAAAAAAGCGCACAGAGGCATGAGTAACTTTATATGACTGATCAGGTTGGTATTAGTCACTAGGCTCAAAAATATATATTTAAGTATAAAATGGATGGCATATTTGATTGGACAAGACATCACAAAAATTAGCTGGTTCATTTAAAGAAATCTACATATTCTTCTCCATTTAATTTGCCTAAAAGTGGTTTAAGCTTAAGAGGGAAGGGAAGGAGCTGGTCATGAATCTTGGCATCACAATCTTTTTCACAAATTGCACATTTAACGTTCTATTTTGACCCTTTAACCATCTACATTTTGGATAAGGTTAACAAAGTGCATTGAGAGAGAGCCTTAAAAACAACCTTTAGAAAAGTACAAATCTCTGATAAATTAATATTCTCTTATCATGATAAAAAACAGCATAACATATGCAAGGTGGTTTTTAATATTCATGACTTACATTTTTCAAAAGGTTGGCAAGATATCAAATGTAATGAGGTAACAAGAAAGCACTTGGTAGAGGTGTTCAAAGTACTTTGCAGCCTTAATGAATTCTGATAATATTCTTGTGAGAAAAAAAAGAGGTAGAAATTATTCACCAAAAATTACAGACAGGACCGGGGCTATAAAATGCTCTCAGAGGTCATCTGATCCAACACTATGATGTCACAAGCCTTCAGGAACTGGTGTATGGAATGCAGCTTTACGACAAGGTCTTGGGGACGGGCTCTCAGAGAGGGGGATGTGGTGTGGCAGGCAGAACCCCAGTGCACACTGGACATGCTCTCAGGGCGTTCCACTGCTGCAGAAACGTGGAGCAGTTACACAGTTGACCTCACTTGTGCCTGGCATGAAATCAGAGTGCTAAAACCGGCACATTGCCATCTTGCTGCTGCTGCTGCTCAGTCGCTTCAGTCGTGTCCGACTCTGTGCGACCCCAGAGACGGCAGCCCACCAGGCTCCCCCATCCCTGGGAGTCTCCAGGCAAGAACACTGGAGTGGGTTTCCATGTCCTTCTCCAATGCATGAAAGTGAAAAGTGAAAGTGAAGTCGCTCAGTCATGTCTGACTCCTAGCAACCCCATGGACTGCAGCCTACCAGGCTCCTCCACCCATGGGATTTTCCAGGCAGGAGTACTGGAGTGGGCTGCCACTGCCTTCTCCAACACTGCCATCTTGGAATACATCAAAAGCTAATGTCTCACTTGTGCTGCCAGCCCTCAACTTAAGCTCTGCAGAGGTGGAGCTTCTGAGTTGCTGAAGCCTGACCTGGAATATAGGGTCAGCAACCATTCTCCTGGGCACTTTGAATCTTCTAAATTTCATTTCACTGACTCATTTATGATGGCAATAATCAGAGTGAACACTTGTTGGCAGGGCTTTCCTGGTGGTTCAGTAATAAGGAATCCATCTGCCATTGCAGGTGGCTTCCATCCCTGGGTTCCATCCCCGAGTCAGGAAGATCTCCTGGACAGGGAAATGGCAACCCATGTCAATATTCTTGCCTGGAAAATTCCACGGACAGAGAAGCTTGATGGGCTATAGTCCATGGGGTCTCAGGAGTCAGACATGACTCAGGAACGACAACATCAAAACACTTGTTGGCACATACTAGGTGACAGATATTTTCCTAAACAGTACGATCAATTGAGTTAACTCATTCACCCCAGCATCAAACTTACTAACTTGACTTTCCAGATGAGAAACTGAGGCATGCTTACGTAACCTACCCCAGGACACACAGTCAACAAGGGGCTGCAAAAGGATTATAAATTCAGACAGTTTGATTTGAGACACCAGGATTTGAATACTATTCCCTAACAAATAGTTTAGATCACAAACAGGTTCTCTCTTTCTTAGGATTCATGACAAAGTATGTTGCTGTGGTTTGGATTCAATCAGTGGTTTCTTTCACCGCATATATTGGTTCAATCAGCGGTTTGTCTCACTGCATATACCAATATACTGGTGGTATATCAGTCCTGTCTGCAACTCCCCTAGATGAAGACTGTCACATACACTGATAGCTGGTGGAAATGTGTCCCTTGACATCCTAACCTTAAATAATCTTTCTTAAAATGTTTTATTCAAATTGCATAATTTGAATCTTGCATTTGTACACTTTCTCACCAGATTGGTTAATGAATCCCTACACACATCCATACACACAGAGAGAGAATATTTAGAAATTCAGGTCAGTGGTAGGGAGGGAATAACCGTCATGAGATGAAAAGAAAATGAATAACAGGGTGGTTTGGATATGGAGCCCAGGGAAGGGCACTCTGAGGAGACAACAAAAACTGATGCTAGAAGTGGACAGAGTGGCAGCTTACAGGCCAGAGCAATAGGGGGCTCCCCGGGAGAGGAAATGTAAAGGGTTAGAGCAGGAGAAAGATCAGAGTTCCACTGCTGCAGAAATGCATAGTGTGTGTGTGTGTGTGTGTGTGTGTGTGTGTGTGGTCAGCCACGTATGACTCTTTGGGATCCCATGGACTGTAACCCACCAAGTTCGTCTGTCCATGGAATCTTCCAGGAAAGACTACTAGAGTGGGTTGCCATTTCTGTTTCCAGGGAATCTTCCCGATCCAGGGATCAAACTCGGGTCTCTTGCATCTCCTCCACTGGCAGGTGGGTTCTTTACCCCTGCGTTACCTGGGAAGCTCTAAACAAGACAATTTATTTATTTTATGACTCCCTCCTTCAAATCCATGACTTTGAAAATTCCTTGATGATGGGGATGGTGTTTACTTTACTTGGCACATTTAATGCCCCCAATAGCGTCTAGCACATAGTAGTTAATCAAAATGTTTCATTGACTAGATCAATATTCTTATGGTTTTTTCAGAAGAAACATCACCCAAGCAAAGATTGGCTTGAATAATTAGTAAAAGTTGTTGGGAAATAGACATTTAGATCACGCTCCTGAGTTTCAGTTGCATGTATGTCACTGTTTCCAGGGCAGCACCAGCTTACTTACTCCAGCTTAATTACCCACAGCCAAAGTGGAGCTCTGAGTCCTCTCCGCCCGCCTAAATGAGTGGACTCCTCACACTCAGACACCCAAACCAGAAACCCAGTCAGCCTGGATGCCTGCCTCGTCATTAGTTCCCACACTCAACCGCACATTTTTATAACCAGATACCACTGACTTCCCCAGTCTTTAATCTCTCCACATCCCTTCATGAATCTTAAACTTCAGTCCTGCTGAATCACTTTCACTTTTCCATCCCACAGATTTCAGGTTTTCAGACTGCTGAAAGCTATTCTTCTGTCTGTGTCTTGTGGCTTTTATATCTATTTAGTATAGATAATCTCAGCTCATTCTTCACAATCCACTGCAGAGATGGTTTTTTGAAACCTCCACTTACACCACCCAGGCTGAGTTAGTTGCTTTTTCTTTCTAATTCCATAAATGACATTCATGCTTCTTTCATCACATTAATGACCAAGCCACCCTAGTCATCTCCAACTTGCCTTGAGTTTCATGGGGACAAAGCTGCTGTCCTTCAATTCATACCACCTGGGGCTGGCACAGTGACTGATGCACAGCTGTCCTCAACATTAGTTCTGATGAAGAATGGTGCAGCTCACCTGGTAAGAATCACTTCATTAGAACAAGTGAAAGTCTCAAGAGGATTATAAGTGGAATTGCAGGAGGAGACAGGGGTTGGAAGAAATGGGCCTTGACAAACAGATCAACTGAATCAACCCTGGAAGTCAGTGAACTGAAAAGCATCATGTAAAAGTGATAAATTTTAAAAATGGCCTTTGTTCAAAATTGTCTACACAAATAAATAGGAGTAAAACTTAGGTCCCTCCCTCAAGAGATGATAACATCATTAGAGAAACAAATATATCAAATGGTTATAAAGCATGGCAGAATTTTTAAAATGAGCTATCATTCTCCATTTGAACATTCCAAGAATAATACAAGCATAATGACCCAATAAAGAAATCACCATTTCCTCATGAAACAGTCTACCTCCTATATTCTCTGTCTCACTGTATCTTCATTCTTTACTTGCTTTGCAAACTTGGTCTTTTTCCCACTGAAATGTGATAATTTTCATTTGAATAATGATGTCACTAATACTACAGGCCTTCTTTTTAATTTCAAATTCACCAAATGATTCCAGTTGTTTAATAAAAATCCTACTTTACATGTTGAGTTTTTTTCCTTTTTTTTAATTTTTATTTATCTTTTCACTTTACAATATTGTATTGGTTTTGTCATATATTGACATGAATCCGCCATGGGTGTACATGTGTTCCCCATCCTGAACCATGCCTTCTAAAATAACTGATTTTTCTGTCTCTGTCTCCTTCCCCCCACTTTATACGTGCGTGTGGTCTTTCACCGAATGTCTGTACCATGGTTTGTTCACCCCTTCACTAGCTGAAGAACATTTGGGCTGTTTTCTGTTGTTGGCCATTACAAATAAAGCTGCTGTAAGCTGAAAGAACAGGCTTTGTGAACGTAGTTTTCATTTCCCTTAGATAAACACTCGGGAGTGAGGATACTGGTCATCTGGTGAGTGCATGTCAACACGGCTCTGCCACTTTGATGTCCCCCCAGCAGTCACCATGGCTCCACATGCTGGAGGAGTCTGATGTCCGCCGTTCTAACAACTGAGCAGGGGCTGCTGCTCAGCCGCTCAGTCATGTCCCACTCTTTCGACACCCACATGCTGCGGCGCGCCCATGCCCGTCACTCTCTCGTGGAGTTTGCCCAGCCATGTCCGTGGACTTGATGACGCCGTCTAGCCATCACATCCGCGGTGGCAGCTCACTGCAGCTTTAATTTGCACTTAGCTCCTGACTAATGACACTGACTGTCTTATCATGTGCTCACTTGCCTTCACTGCGTCTTTATTGAGGTGCCTTGTTATCGGTCCCTAAGTCAGACTCATGTCCATTGAGTCTGTGAGGCCAGGCAACCATCGCATTCCCTGTCACCCCCTTCTCCTCCTGCCCACCATCTTGCCAGCATCAGGGTCTTTTCCAACCAGTCAGTCCTTCCCATCTGGTGGCAAAAATATTGGAGCTTCAAATTCAGCATCAGTCCTTCCAATGAATATTCAGGCTTGATTTCCTTTAGGATTGACTGGTTTGATCCCCTTGCTGTACAAGGGACTCCCAAGAGTCTTCGCCAACACCACAGTTCAAAATCATCAATTCTTGCTGCTTAGCTTTTTTTATGGTCCAACTCTAACCTCCATACATGACTATTAAAAAACCATAGCTTTGACTAGACGGACCTTCACTGGCAAAGTGATGTCTCTGCTTTCTAATACGCGGTCCAGGTTTGTCAAAGCTTTTCTTCCAAGGACGTGCCTGTTAAAATATTTTATTCATTTTTAAATGGGCTGACTTTTGTTCTAGTTATTTCTTCAGAGTTCTGCATATATTCTGGATAAAATTCCTTTAGCATACATGATTTGTGAATATTTTCTCCCAGTCTACAGTCTATTTTTTATGCTTTGAGTATCTCTTGGAGGATCAGTAGTTATTAATTTTGATGGAGCCTAATTTATCATTTTTCAATGGGTTGTGCCTTTGGTGTCATTTCTGTGTAACTTAAGTCCTCAAAAACATTACCTTATATTTTATAGTCTATTAGAAGTTTTATAGTTTTGAGTTTTCGTTTTAGCTCATAATCCATTTTGAGTTATTATTTGCACACAGTGCAAGGAATGGATCAAAGCAGTTGTTACTGTGGCTGATACTGTTTTATTGTTGTTTCTTTTACTCTTGTTGGGGTTTTTTTTTTTTTGCATATATCTATCCAATTGTTTCAGCACATTTCATTAAACTACTCCATAAAATGCATTTAAATCAAAGTATATAAGTAGGCTCTTAAAATTTTCATTAAAAGGTAATTTATATGCATTATAAAAAAAATAAAGCACATATGAAAAAAAGTAGAAAATAGCAGCTGTTCCAAGCAGTGGGGATCAATCCTCCTCTATGTATTCCCACCATTTTTCTTATCATAATGCTGAACAACCAGAGATTCAGAGACTCAACAGCCCACCTTGGGTCATTCAGGCAGCAGCAGTGCTAAGGAAGTAATTCCAGACAGCCTGACTTCACATCGTATTGTTAGTTTGATGAACAGTAATTAGTTACTGGAAAACCTCACTACTTAACTCAGGAAGATCATTCACATGAGAAAGATGGAAATAAACGTAAAATGAATGGAACAAAAACCCACCGTGTCACCTGAACTGGGGCCTTAGCCATTCACCTTCACAGTCAGCACTCCTGAGTTACCGACTTATATCACTGTTACATTTTTTCTTTAGATCTAATTTGTTACTGTTTTATGTGTGGCCACCATGACCTAAAGTAGCCCACGTGTATCGTCACTGCCCTTCAGTCTCGGCATCCCCAAGCTGAGTTGCCAGGTAAAAGATGGGGAGCTTGACAGCATTTGAAATCAGACAAACAACAAATGGTTTAGTTAAGTACAATCCAAATATTGCATGGGATGTACTTGTATTAAAAACGTTATTATTATTTATCTAAAATATCAACTTTACTGAGTGTTCTCTGCTATTAATTCGCTAAATCTAGTAACCCTGCTCCCAGTTCTCCCAACTAGGGAAACCAGAGTGGCAGTGAATGTATGAACAAATAAATAAATGAAAGAATAAGCAAATGAACACAACCTGATTCGGGGTAGATGGTGATTATGAAAGGTGTCATGGAAATATTGCATTTCGGTTGAGTCCTTGAAGGATGAACACATTTAATTTCACGAAGGGAGAAACCAAAGGCAAAATCAAAATAAACTCCTGAAAAATTTACGAAGTTTTGTTTTACTGATCAATGATGGTCAGAACAATATTTTATGCGTTTACTTTTAGTACATTTGGTTCAATAGTACATTTTCCTAAGATTTCCTCTTATTGGAGTTAAAGCATTTTTATTAAACAGATATCAGCCAAGCCATTTAAACATATTTGCCCTCCTTGACCATCAGGATCTCAAAAACAGCATTTAGGTCAGTCTGAAGTGCTTTATGCCCTTCATAAAAATTCTATTAGCCGACTCCAAGGGCAAAGGTAACTATATTATACAGTGATCCTGGATTTTACTTTGACTTGGCCATATTTCTATTATCCATGGCATCCAGCTTTGTAGATAAATACACATCATGGGCAACAAACACTGCACTGGCTTTGGTGAAGAAACCCATTGACTCCTTTTTTTTAAGCAGGAATTAATGCTACAGTGGAGTAAAACTCTGAGGGTAAACGCGAAAGGAGTAATGCACGGGGAGACAGGTTAGTACAGTCCTGATGCATCAGTTTCAGTTTTCAGAACTTAATCAAGTATTCAGGCTTTTCCTTACAACTCCCACTGGTCATTTGTTCTTAATCACTAATTAGAAGAGAAATCAGATTAAATTTCCAAAGGGGGAAAAGTCCTTGCAGCCTTCTGAAGTGGAGATATTCACTTCAGTGCAACTTATTAATGAAGCTGAACTCTTCTTTTGATCATGGCCAATACAACTTTCAAAATACCTTTCACAGATGTAAACAAAAAGCTTCAAATTTTGCTGCTCTAAGCATGTAGCTGTCTGATAATGACCTGGATGCCAACAACTCCTGCCAGTGTTCAAACAGATAAAGACAATTCTTCATTCCTAATAAGAATACATGAAATAAAATAGGGATAATACATGGTAATTTAGTTCTCCAGAAAACTATCTTTTCTACAATAGGGACCACGGCATTATTTTGTGTCAAGATTCACATGCCAGGACCATTGTGCTTGGGAATATTTACCCATAAGGATAAACTGTTCCACTTAGTATGCAGCATACATGTAGACATTCAGCCATCATGAACTGAAGATATTAACTGTAGACTAAAAGCAGAGAGATTACTTTACCAACAAAGGTCCATCTAGTCTAAGCTACGGTTTTTCCAGTAGTCATGTATGGATGTGAGAGTTGGACTATAAAGAAAGCTGAGTGCTGAAGAGTTGATACTTTTGAACTGTGGTGTTGGAGAAGACTCTCGAGAGTCCCTTGGACTGCAAGGAGATCCAACTAGTCCATCCTAAAGGAAATCAGTCCTGAATGTTCACTGGAAGGACTGATGCTGAAGCTGAAACGCTAATACTTTGGCCACCTGATGTGAAGAACTGATTCACTGGAAAAGACCCTGATGCTGGGAAAGATTGAAGGCGGGAGGAGAAAGGGATGACAGAGGATGAGATGGTTGGATGGCATCACCAACTCCATGGACATCAGTTTAAGCAAGCTCTGGGAGTTGGTGATGCACAGGGAGACCTGGCGTGCTGCAGTCCATGGGGTTGCAGAGTCAGACAGGACTGAGCGACTGAACTGAACTGAACGAGCTAGTCCATCTGGCAGTTGACAGGATCACTGAGCAATTTAATCACTCCATCCTCGCGTCTTTCCACCTCTGAACTTGTTCATGATACGACTGAGCTTGTTACATGAAGCTAAAAACATCCTAATTGATATATAAGTTCTTGCTTTATCTTCTGATGTCCTTAATTTCTGTAACTGTCAGGGTTTTTTTACATATGTTGTATATTTTATATTAAGAGACAACCCTCTTATCTCCTCTTTGCATATCATGTAACAAAACTGAAAACAGATGTTTAGTCAGTGTTCTATTTATTTTTTTCTATAAAGATACAGGATCACACCACTTATATGCTGGCTATTTCCAGTTCCTTTCTTTGGATGATTTTATATTGATGCTGCCCCTACAAAAAAACCGACATAGGGCACTCACATGGCATTCACCACAGAGAAGGGACTGGCAATAAGAACAATGCGATTATCACCTCAAAGTACATCAAAGCACAGACTCAGCATAATAAGCTCGATCATCACTCGAGATGCCCACATCAATGTGATTTTACGACATCTTACAAATTTACAAATTATTATTATCTTTCTCTGATAAAAAAAGGAAGCAGACTTTTCAAGAATGCCTTAACGTCCCATTTTAAGGTTTAGTTAATATATGAAGGGGGCTTGATAAGCAGAAGTGGGTTTGATCCCTGGGTGGGGAGAATCCCCTGGAGGAGGGCATGGCAACCCACTCCTGTATTTTTGCCTGGAGACTCCCATGCACAGCCGCGCGTGGTATAATATGGCTCATGGGGTCGCGAGAGTCAGACAAGACTCAGTGACTAAAACATCACAATATATAAGGTAAGGACAGGGTGCTTCTAACCCCAATTTTAATCCATACTCTTAAGAATGGAATTGAGTAAAACCAGGAAATAATTTGGGATGATGCCATACAAAGCCTTGGCATCTAGATAACCTGATATCTAGAGAAGTTATTAGGTTATAATTCTAACTTTTAATCAAGGTAACTGTATACTATGTGTCTGAAGAAATCCTTTATTAAGAATAAGATGAGATGATAGGGATGGGTAGTATAAGAGAGAATTCCAAGAAGACAACGGGAAGCAATATGTCTCTGGCACAACCCTAAAAAGAGGCTGCTGCTGCTAAGTTGCTTCAGTTGTGCCCGACTCTGTGCCATCCCATAGACGGCAGCCCACTGGGCTCCTCCGTCCACGGGATTCTCCAGACAAGAACACTGGCATGGGATGCCATTTCCTTCTCCAAAAGGAGGCTACAGAGCCCCAAGTGAGTGGCAGCCTGGAGGACTGTCTAACGTCAACAGACAGGCAGGTGAAAGTGAAAATGAGTCGCTCAGTCGGATCCAACTCTTTGCGACCCCATGGATTGTAGCCTGCCAGGCTTCTCTGTGCAGATATAAATAGAATTTGTATCCTATTGTTGTGTGAAAACTGTATAAATCTTAAATACGTTGAATTGGTTCATGGTGCTTTTCGGGTCTATATCCTTCGACTTTTCTATATGTTTATCCTATTAATTTTAGAGACTTTGATGAGAGACTTTGATGTTGAAACTACAACTAAAAATCTTAATTTACTACTTAAAAAGTAATTGCAATATATAGTGGAACTGTACGTAACTTAGTTCTTTATTTTCCAAATCTAGTGTAAATGTGTATTTATATGTTCAGAATTATAAAGACACAAAAGGAAGAAATTGCGGGGTGGGGGAGGACAGGCACGCACACCATGGTGCCACGGTTCTGACAAGACCACCACTTGACATGATCCAGCTAACTAATTTTGTGGATTCTGCCTGTGTAAAGTAACCATCAGATAACTGGGCTGCCAAAACATGATCAGAAGCCAGGTGATTTTTATGTCGCGTGTACTAGTAGCCTTGGGTGCATCCTAACGAATTCACATGTACTATCTTATTTAATCCTTACGAGGATCTTATGATGTTAATACCAAAAACAAATAAAAGCAAAGTCATACATGCTGGAGTACAAAAACATAATCGGTTACACACATTTGAAATGAAGAAAGTGAAAGTGAAGTCGCTCAGTCGTGTCCGACTCTTTGCCACCCCATGGACTGTAGCCTACCAGGCTTCGTCCATGGGATTCTCCAGGCAAGAATACTGGAGTGGGTTACCATTTCCTTCTCCAGGGGAATCTTCCCAACCCAGGGATCGAACCCGGATCTCCTGCATTGGAGGCAGATGCTTTAACCAGCCAGGGAAGAGCCACCAGGGAAGGTTTAAAAGACCAACAATCCAAAAAGAAACTATAACGTTGAACATAATCTTTAGTCAATCCTGCCTCCTTCTTTCCTACGAAAAGCCAAAGGACTCCAGGTAATGAAGGTCTGATATAGACCAGCAGTCAGGAACTTAGGGCGTTCTGAGATATAGGTCAGAGTTTCAGTCATAATGTGTATGAATTAAGAGGCAAAGACAACATGTGATGAGGCCTCTTTTCTACTTCCTGCCAAGACAGAAGCTGACAGCAGATGTTAGAGTACATCGGGTCCACGTGTGTTGGCAGGTGAGGATGCAGCCAGGGTGCGGGCACTTTCAGGACAGAAATCCTGCTTATTCGTTCCACAGAAAGACACAGAGACACACACACAATCTGCCTGCATCCAGCGGTGTGCGCTAATGTGCAGAAGGCAAGGCCCCCACGAGAACGGGAGGGGCGTCCTAAGGGAAGGAAGCTGATGGGCAAGAGCCTGGGAACAGAAATCTCCAGAGGAGCACTGGGAACGCTGGGGTGTACAGCTCTGAATACATAAATCCAAAATGAATGAATGCTTTGTGATACGTTACAAACCCATACATGGGTTTTCATCACAGGCATCTGAATCTTCAGTATATAGCACTTGGATAGATTCTACCTTCTAAAAATGTAGATACCTCAATTAAGTGAAACACATGGGAATTCAGTGAAATTGCTTCCTGTAACATTTCCAATATCAACCAGACCCACTGTGATGACAAAGTCCTTAGAAAATCAACATGTCAGTAAGTGCCGAGATACAGGCTCTTTACAAAATTACCTGACGCGTGATGACAGAGAAAAGGACCCATCACATACGGGTAAATCTGTCATCGGCACATTTATCCTTAGAAGACTCTGTCAAAATGCTTTTAATGTGAATGGAAAATATTGGAGTTCGGGGGGCTCTTCTGTTTCTGCTCTTTTCACTCCTGATTTATAAGCTGTCTCAAGATCTTAAGAGTGTAAACTGATTCCTGAGGGCAAAATCATCCTTGAATCTTCACACCAAGGTCTTGATACTGCAGGCGGGCTCTAGAGCATGGAGGAGCCCCTAGCAGTATCTGTATCGGGTGAAAAGAACATCAAGCTGTTATTCTGAGGAAGAAAAGAAAAAAAGACACTCTCCAGAAAAGTGCAGCCCTCCAAGGCTTCTGCAAGGGAAGGAAAAAATACATTCAGCATCATCATGCTTGGATCCTCCCTTTCCAAAGACTCATTCATAGCTAAATCATTCAAATGAAGGAAGGAAAGGATGAAAGAGTTAGAGTTTTGCCCTCAGCCTTTTTCAAGGCAACATTTCCTGTCGTTTAGAGACCAGGAAAGCTGGAAAGTTCACAATGCTCCGGTCGACTCATGCTGGATACAGCCTGGAAACTGTGAACGATTTATCTATTTTAAGGAGGCTGTCCAGTTTTATTTACTTTTTCCCCCACATCAGAAGGAGTGAGGCAGTTACAGAACTTTAATTCATGGTGGCTGACTACTATTAAAAAACTCAAATGTCACCTGAGACTGTGAACTCTATAATATAATCAAGTTTCTGACAAAAGTGCAAGAGAAACGGGCGATGTGTAGAGAAGCCAGTGGGCTTCCCTGGCGGCTCAGCAGCAAAGAATTGCCTGGACTGCAGGGCACACAGGAGATGCAGGTTGATCACTGGGTGGCCAAGATCCCCTGGAGGAGGAAACGGCAACCCACTCCAGTAATCGTGCCGGGAAAATACCATGGGCTGCAGCCCATAGCGTTGCAAAGAGTCGGACATGACTGAGCAGCAGAGAAGCCCCGAGTGGAGCTCTGAGTGAGGCAGAGATTCTACAGTTAGCAAAGAAAGAAAGGCAGGAAAGCAGAGATGGTGGGATACCGGGGAACACTGGGACATAGAAGACTCAGTAGATAACCTGAACTTTTTCCTGACTCTTCACTAATCTTCAGAAAACACCTGCCATTCACAAACAAAGCTGAGTCCAGGAGCAAGGGTGGGCAACCCCACTGGCCCACGGTCTGCCTCAAGCTTGGCCTGCCATGAGACAAACAGGTGCCCAGCATTTGATTCCTCTATTCCCAAGGGCACCTTCTTCTGAAATGAAATTTCATGCTCGGTCAAACTTCAGAAACATATGATTTAAACATATGGCAGTCTCTCTCCATTTGCAGCCTCTCATTCCTCCACCTCCCAGGCCCTTTCTTAAAATAGCTTCTGGTTGGAAGCTACCAGGTTTAGTGGAAAAGCGATTTTTATCTAGCTCGTAAAAATCTTGCAGAAGAAAGCTGGGCAGCCACAAGAAAACAGAATTAATGCCATTTTTGAATGTGGCATTCTGAGGCTATTTTCAGAATTACAAAGGAATTTTCATTTTAGAAACACACAGTCTTCCAGAAAAAATTCACCACGGACCTTAACCAATGGACACGGGCTGGTTTGTGCCTTGTCATCCCACTTCAAGAAAGAAAGAGAGGATGAAAAATGTCATGAAGATGAAAGCATCTTCAAAGGACATAATATGTTTAATTTGAAAGCAGTTTTTTCCTCACAGAGAGCAAGAATATTTCTATAAGATGAAAAGTTTATAAGACTTAATAAATAATGACAATATACTGACTATGTTTAGTGAAACTGAAGCTCCAGTATTTTGGTCACCTGATGCAAAGAGCCAACTCACTAGACCCTGATGCTGGGAAAGGTTGAAGGCAAAAGAAGACAGCAGCTAAAGATAAGCTGGTTAGATAGCATCCCTGACTCAATGGGCATGAATCTGGGAGAAATCCAGGAGACAGTGGAGGACAGAGGAGCGTGGCATGCTGCAGTCCATGGGGTTCCAAACAGGGGGACACCACTTGGTGACTGAGTAACAACATGTTTAGTTACATAATTAATCTATATTGGTTAGTTTACTAAAACACAAAGTTTTTCTGAGGAAAAGCATCAGATAATTGTAATGCTTTGGCTATCCTTAGCTGCTGCTGCAGTATAATTTGGACTTGGAAAACAGCATAATTTGGACTTGGAAAAATCATAAGGAAAAAATTTATAAGGATTTTATACCAACTCAATTTCTCACATTCACATATAATGTATGTATAGACATGTATGCTGCTGCTAAGTCGCTTCAGTCGTGTCCGACTCTGCAGCCCCATAGGCAGCAGCCCGCTAGGCTCCTCTGTCCCTGGGATTCTCCCGGCAAGAACACTGGAATGGGTTGCAATTTCCTTCTCCAATGCATGACAGTGAAAAGTGAAAGTGCAGTTGCTCAGTCGTGCCCAGCTATCCTAGGGGATACCCTACTATTCTGAGGAGCCGTGTCCGTTGCAACAGAGGGATCTCGTGTAATGAGGGCTACGCAGGAGCTCCTAGGAACAGGAGTAACCTTGCTGTGCTGTGCTAGGTTGCTTGGCCCCTCTTTGCGGCCCCACAGACTGCAGCCGCCAGGCTCCTCTGGCCATGGGATTCTCCAGGCCAGAATGCTGGATCGGGTTGCCATGCCCTCCTCCAGGGGGGATCTCCCCGACCCAGAGACTGGACCTGGTCTCCCGCACGGCAGGCGGAGCCACCAGGGAAGCCCAACGACTACTCCAGCCTACGATAATCTCCCAGGCATGGCAGCAGGATAACTTAGCCTTAAATTTTCCCCTTATCACTCCTGGACATGTCAGTCCCATCACCTCAACCAGTCACTGAAATGAAGAGAGAGCTGATTTAAATCACCAAGCACACTCATTTACAATTCTTTCATATATTACGTATCGGGGAAACACAATATGTATTTCTTGATGATGAGTGACCCTCTTGGGAGGAATGAAGATTTGGGACCCCAGCTGAAGACACGAAGAATACGCAGGTAATGCTAGGGACACTTGGGACCCACTTCACTATACTGTCCAGGGCACTGTAGTTTTATACTGCAATTTGCAACTTATCCACGGATTATGAACTGTATAAAAGAATAGGAAAGAATGCTAACATGACTGCAAATGTCCAGGACTGGAAAGCAGTGTAAAGCACATTCTAAAGGTATTTGACCATTTAACCCTTTAGAGAGGATACACTGAAGAGCCGGTACTGTTCTCATCATAGTCTAGAAAATTCTGGTCACAGGTCAAGGCCCCTGATGACATGACTGTCTCCTCCACACATTCTGACTTCTATCTACTCTGAACTACCACCCATTCCTTATAACAGGGATGCTCTGTAAGCAAAGAAAAAAAAAAAAAAAGTAAGAAAATGCTTCAAATTTTTGTTTCACTTTTATAAAGAATGAAAAATTCATTTCAAATCAGCCTCCAAATCTTTCAATACAGCTGCTCAATTGGACTGCTTTTTAAGTGGTCACTGTATCAGAAATACTAATACATTATAGAAATGCTGAAAGTCCTAACCTTTAGTGACACTAGAACTGGAGGGGTCAAAGGAATGAAATAAGATGAAGGCTGCTCTTAGGAGAGAGCGCTGGACAAGTTCTAGTTGTTCTGATCACCTGTTATTTCTGTTGGACTGCTTGATCTTTGTCTATCCCCTCATGATTATTACATTATGATGAGTCTAAAAAATTGATATGTAAAACAGAAGAGAAAAACAACTGGTTATTTATGTACCAGAACTGACTAGAATAGTAAAAAATAATTGAAGTGACCTATTTTATTGTCCTTGCAAACACATAGATTTTTTTTAATAGGACACAATTATTTCTATTTCATTTTTTACACTGATGGAAACCTGACATGTAGACATTTTTTCTTTCTTTGGCAGACATTCTCTAGTGATTACAAGGAGTATGGCCTATTTCGCAAAGTATGATATCAAAACGAAGGACATAAATTCACCTTGGGGCTTCACACGAGGCAGTCATCTTCAAAATCCTTCACAAACTTTTCGGCAAATAATTAAAATTGCTTTCCATCAGCAAGATGAATAAAATGTGGCCTTTATCTTCTTGCACAGGCTTACCATTCCCTTCAATACTCTCTTCTTTATCTACAGAGACCTTAGTCATCAAATGTCTGATATTGTGGCATATCACTTTCTTAATTACGGGATTCCCTGGTGGCTCAGATGGTAAAGAATCCACCTGCAATGCAGAAGATTTGAGTTCGATCCCTGGGTGCAGAAGATCCCCTAGAGGAGGAAACAGCAATCCACTCCAGGATTCTTGAGAAATCCCAGGGACAGAGAGGAGCCTAGTGGGCTCGAGTCCTTGGGGTGGCAAAGAGTTACACACAACTGAGCATCTAACACTTTCACTTTCTATTTCAATTACAAAAAAAATCCAACAAGTGAAAATCAATTTAAATAACTAAGTTAGAGGAATATTAATCCTACTTCCGCTCATACACATCTAGTGTATCAAAGATCCTATCTACTCTAATCAGAGAATTTGGGATTGTCTTTGAATTTGGTTTTCAAGAAGCACTCCTTAACTACCCGGAGTACAGACCAAACTAATACAATTTCAACTTAAAAGGCACCATGTGGAATCTTACAAGTTTCAAGGATGAAATCTTATAATGTTCAAGGTAAAGTCTATCAAGCAGAAAAAAAAAAAACAAACAGCACTGAACCATCTCAAAGGATTAAAACACTGACTGCAATCTCAATTCTTGGAAAAACTTTATTTCATCCACCCTAAGAAGACATTTTCAAAGTCCGTCACACGAGCTCATTTTCTATAAATCTTCAGAAATGGCAAAGGACTCAGACATGTGCCATTAAAGATAAAAGAACCAAAGGACATACAAATTCACTTTTATAAGGATCTCAAACAAGAAATTGTTAAGTGACAATAAAACGATTTTCAATAATATGCATGCTGCTGCTGCTGCTAAGTAGCTTCAGTTGTGTCTGACTCTGTGCGACCCCATAGACGGCAGCCCACCAGGCTTAATATGCATAGAAGAATGTATAAAGTCTACAGAATGCAAGGGACTGGAAAAAATCAGGATACTTCAGTGATTCTTTGATTTGATCTCTCTCTCTTTTTTTTAATTTCTTGATAAAAAATAAAAGCAAGTCGAGGAGTAGCCCCAGGAAAAGTAAAATGAGTCATAATAAACTCCTTTCCCTTTTTCCTTCCTTAGGCTACATTGAATATTCACATCCTTATACTGATGGACAGTTACAGAAAAGAAGAACTATTTGATGGAATTACACTCAATCATCCAAAGGTAAGATGACTCAAGATAGGCAGAGAATTTTCTCTCCCTATCCCCGCAGGTAGAACAGAGCTGGACACCGTGTGTTCTGCAAAGATTCCAGGTCATGTGGCTCACTCAGTCTGGAAGCTTGATTTGCCTGATCATTCCATCCCTCGTGCTCATGTTTTCTTCAGTATTTCCTGGTTGTGAAAAACATTTTGTGAACATCTTTGTGCAGTGAATTTTGAGGCCATTTCTAATTATTTCTTCATGGCAGAACGGAAGATTAACTGTTGAGTTAGAAATCAGGGATTGTTTTAAACCTCACAATACATTTTGATCTGGTTGATTTCAAGACCGACGGCCAAGTCTTTTGGGGGCTTCATTTTTGCTTCTTGGCCCCAGACTTCCGTTCTACCCTCCTTTTATTCCATTCTCTCTGACTTTCCCAACAGAGCTCTGTCCCCAAAAACTCTGCAGACAATGCTCCATCTCCAAGCGCAACTCTATGCAGCATGAAGACACGGTGGAGCTCCAAATGTTGCATCTGTTGCTGTTGCTGTTCAGCTACTAAGTCGTTTCTGACTCTCTTTGGCCCCATGGACTGCAGCACGCCAGGCGTCCCCGTCCTTCACTGTCTCCCTGAGTTTGTTCAAACATATGTCCATTGAGTCACTGATGCCATCCAACCATCTCATCCTCTGTCACCCCCTTTCTTCCTGCCCTCAGTCTTTCCCAGCATCTGGGTCTTTTCCAGTGAGTTGGCTCTTCACCATCAAGCGAGCAAAGTACTGGAGCTACAGCTTCAGCAGCAGTTGTTCCAATGAATGTTCAGGATAGATTTCCTTATTTAAGACTGACTATTTTGATCTCCTTGCAGTCCAAGGGTCTCTCAAGAGTCTTCCCTAGCTCCACAGTTCTAAAGCATCAATTACCCGGTGCTCAGCCTTCTTTTGGTCCATATTTATACATGACTACTGGAAAAACCATAGCTCTGACTAGATGGACCTTTGTCAGCAAAGTGATGTCTCTACTTTTTAATATGCTGTCTAGGTTTGTCATAGCTATTTTTGCAAGGAGCAAGCATCTTTTAATTTTGTGGCCGCAGTCACTGTCCACATTGATTGTGGAGCCCAAGAAAATGCAATCTGTGACTGTTTCCACTTTTTTCCCATCTGTTTGCCATGAAGTGACAGGACTGGATGCCAGGAGCACTGCACCTCACTTTGCCACAAAAGTGGTATCATCTGCATATACAATGTTGTCGATATTTCTCCCCACAATCTTACTTCCAGCTTGTGAGTCATCCAGTCCAGCATTTTATATGATGTAATCCAGATATAAGTTAAATAAGCAGGGTGACAATATACAGCCTTGACATGCTCCTTTCCCAATTTTGAACCAGTCCAGTGTTCCATGTCCAGTTCTAACTGTTGCTTCTTGTCCTGCATACGGATTTCTCAAGAGGCAGGTGATGTGGTCTGGTATTCCCATCTCTTTAAGAATATTCCACAGTTTGTTGTGATGCACATTGTCAAAGGCTTTAGCACAGTCAATGAAGCAGAAGAAGATGTTTTTTGGAAAAAAAAAAAAGAAAAACATGAAAAAGAAATTCAAGAAGGCAAGGTGGTTGTCTTGAAGAGGCTTTTCAAATAGCTAAGAAGTAAAGCAAAAGGCAAGGGAGAAAGGGAACGATATACCAAACTGAATGCAGAGTTCCAGAGAAAAGCAAGGAGAGATTTAAAAAAGCCTTCTTATGTGAACAATAGAAAGAAATAGAGGAAAAAGGATAGAATGGAAATGATTTGAGATCTCTTTAAGAAAATTGGAGATACCATGGGAACATTTCATGCAAAGATACAATAAAGGACAAAAATGGCAAAGACCTAAAAGCAGCAGAAGAGAGTAAGAAAAGGCGGCAAGAACCCACAGAACCGTCACGCTAGCTGTTAGCTCAGGTTTAGTGTGATGCACCCGGACACCTCACTCCGGTCCGTCCTCATCTAACTCTCCTGTTTCCTCCTACCAGAATGACCTACTTCCTCATCAAGGCTAGTAATGCATTTTTGGTCCTACCTCATGTGAGAAGCACACCTCACTTTCTGCAAGTCCTTCACCAAACAGCTGCTCCAGCTGGCAGGTGGACTCTAAGGGCACAGACAAAAATATGATCGATCTCCGTGTCATAAGAACATACCAAATGGCTTAACACAGAAGAGGCACTCCAGAAATGCTTAGGAAATGTAACTAATACAGAGGCATCTCAAAAGACATCCCAGTGGCCTAGATTATACTCTTTCTGGATAATTTGTAATTTGATAATGCAAAAATGTAATTTTACATAGAAAGTGGATTCAGTAGACTTGAGGATGTTCTACAACAGTTTTATCAGATATTTCTGGGCAAGAAATAAAGCAAAAAGCAAAGCTGTTTAGATGCCTTGAGCCAAGAAACGATAAAAAGGCTAAGGCTTTTCATTCCTTCAAAGTGAAGCCATACTTAATTTCTTATTCTTGCTGTCATACATATTACAGACTTGAGGTTTTAGTGGGTATCTATGTTTTACCAAGAGCCTGTGTTTTATAAGTAGAATCGTATTAATTTTTAAATTTAATATCTGTTTTAGTCTCAAACTCTTTCAGTATATTTTTCCTTGAGATGTCCTGCTAGAAGTCTATTGTTTTTGACTACCTATTAAAAACCAACTCATGGACCAGAATATAACTGCCAGAGTGTAACAAATTTTTCTAATAATTTCTATTTAGTTGATTAAATAGAGGTAATATAACACAAGGCTGTGCTAAATAACTAAAAATTTTAAAGGGATACTCTTAGAGAGTTTTTCTAGATGACGGAGGTGATCTATCATACAGCTTAAAACAATAAATTCAATTTTCTGCCTCAATGGTCGGTCTCTTTCCTCCTCAGGAAATATTACATGCAGAGCCTGTGCCCCATCACAGGGTTCTGAACATTGGAAACACGCTGTTCATATCTTCCTAAGCTCATTGAGACAGGATGCTCATCTTGTGCAAGTGTGAAAGGCCAAAGTTTTAAGTGAGCAAAATCACTGTGATTGTAGAAAAGCAGAAAAGAAGACAAGTGCTGCTGCTGCTGCTGAGTCGCTGCAGTCGTGCCCGACTCTGCGACCCGAGACGGCAGCCCACCAGGCTCCCCCGCCCCTGGGACTCTCCAGGCAAGAACACTGGAGTGGGCTGCCATTTCCTTCTCCAATGCATGAAAGTGAAAAGTGAAAGTGAAGTCGCTCAGTTGTGCCCGACTTCGCAACCCCATGGATTGCAGCCCACCAGGCTCCTCCGTCCATGGGATTTTCCAGGCAAGAGAACTGGCGTGGGGTGCCACTGCCTACTTACCACAATTATTTTAAAAGAATTGCTAAGCATTCAATACGTGCTCACATTCAGCACTGCTCTGTGTTGTTGGAGAAGAAAAGAATATTTGCATTTTAGAAGCTTACTATCTACTTGAGCAAGAGAAGTGTCCCACTGAAAAACAATTTATAAAGCTGTTTAAAACCATAAATAACCAAGGTTAACTATCTAAATGAAATCTGAACTTCCTTTCAGTCTGCCCCCTCATGTGTGTTAACTAGCTGTTAACCACTAAATTCAATCCCAAATTATGGCTAATGTGTGTTATTTGGGTGGAGAAAGAACTAAAATATTGAGCCACCATCTTAAACACGGTTATAGTTGCTATCTATGCCCCTCTTTTCTGCCTTGGCTTCCCTGACTTGGGCTTGGCCATTCCTCCTCCGCCCCTTGCTGTGCCAGTCATTTCCAGCCACGCCATCTTCGGTCCTTGTTCCCTACTGCAGAACAACTACAGTCCTCACGCTGCTCCCACATTAGCAGGCTCCTTGGCCTCCCCCGTCCCCAGCCCACATTGCAGTCCCACAGCCAGTGTGTTTCCGCGAGAGGACAGTGGCTTCACACCACTCCTTTGTTCACAAGTGGTCATTAGCTCTCCTCTGATTACGAGATTAAGGTCAGTCTCCACACTGGCATTCAGGGCCAAGCAACCACAGTAAACTCAGCCCTAACTCTAGCCCACTGCCCGTATCCTCTACTACTCTCACACATCAGTAGACCCCACCTGGACCACTCACTACATCCAAAACCATCAGATGCCTTTGCTTTGCCCATTGCTGTCCATTAAATTCTGTTTATCATCTCAAAGTCCATCTTAAATACTTTCTTTTTAAATTTACTAGTCATCTATGAGCGTCACATAGATGCTCATGTGAGCACTGCTTTTCTGAAATGCAACAGCACTCACTGTCTGCCTTGGGGAACTGGCCATGGCTTTCTTTAGGCTATCCTTACGAGCGCACTGCTGCCAAACACCAGATTTTAAAAACCACAAAGACAGGTGCTTGGCACTACTCACATTCTTTTTTTCTACACACTCACCAGAGTAGTTTGCACACAGTAGGAACGACGACTATTAATTAGATTGACATTTTAGTCAACCTTATATCTTCTCTATAAAAATGCAACCTAGGAAACCAATTTAGTCTAGGAAAGTAATTGTTAATCATTACGGACAAAACAGAATCTAAGGATGGCTTAATGGTAATATAAATAGGTTAACTTATGGGGTAACTGGATGCTGGAGTGATGTGGAAGTTATATTTGTAGGTTTTATCTGTCACATGACATTAGTTTTTCAATGGCATATATCAACATGAGATCATATGTTCCACAAAGCGAAGTGAGGATACCTTCAGGATTGAGATTTTCCTGATGAAATCACATTGCACTCATTTGGCATCACGACTGGCAGGGACTGGGCTTCACTGGTGGCTCAGCTGGTAAAGAAGCTGCCTGCAGTGCAGGAGATCTGGGTTCGATCCCTGGGTTGGGAAGATCCCCTGGAGAAGGGCACGGCTACCCACTCCAGTATTCTGGCCTCAAGAATTCTAGGGGCTGTATAGTCCATGGGGTTGCGAAGGGTCGGACACGACTGAGCGACTTTCACTTTCACTTTCTCTGGAAGTGGCCAGGCTATGCTTGTATAGTGCTTAGGACGCTGCACTGGGGCAGTGACGAGAATTCCTGCTCTCTGCAGTTTTGCTGTGATTATTTGTACTTTTACGGGCTTACTAACAAGAACCACAAGTCATAATAGAATGAGGAATTAGATTTTTGCAAAGTAAGGCATTATTAAGAAGAAAAATATCTCCAGGAAACTATCTTTAATCATCTGAAACAATCCACCACAAAAGATAGCCCCACATGTCCCTAAAAGTTCCCAATTTAGGACAATTGTTACTTCTTGATCCATTTTACTGAGACGTATTTAAAGCATCTGACTGGCCATCCTAGAACTTAAGGAATGTCCTTTAAGATGGCCCTTTCTATCACGAAGCGCAACAAAAAGACCGAGGTAAGGAGGCGGCCTCCCAAGAAGGAGCGCCAGAATCCCTCTGTGGAGGACAAGGGTGGCTGCCGACCCAACTAAGTCAGCTGTCAGAGAGGACACACTGCTCCGACACGTGGCTCCCTTCTCAGGTTCCAAGGAAGAGACTGCACGAGAGCAGACTGGCTAGGTTCAAGTGCTTCTCTACCAGCGCCCACAGGTTTAGCATGAAGTCCAGCCTTGCAGAGCACCCAGGTCTCCTCAGAGAACTGGTTACAGGACAGTCCTCTGGAAGGTGTGATGAGAAGACTGGGAGACGACGTACAAGAGCAAATGTGCCTGGGAAGGCAGGCTGTACCATCTAAGAACACTTGCCTAAAACAGGCAGAGTCTTATCCCATCAAAGGCAATCGATAAGTTCAAATTAAGTGGAGAAAAAATTGCATTTAAACCATAATGGAAAGAATATAAAAAAGAATGCATATAGATACAGGCATAACTGGCCTGCTTTACAGTATAGCAAAAATTAACACCACATTGTAAATCAGCTATATTTCAATTAGAAAATTCACTAAATCAACAAGCATGACAGAAACATAATTTTAAATATATTATCTCCATTAGACATTTCTTCATTGTATTCAAACATAAAACTTATTAATAAAAACAAACAAATACACAAATGACTTTCCCTAAATCTTAGCAACTGACATTAAGAAAGCGCCTCATATGACTACAGTTCCTTGGGAATATCACTCTTTGTTTATAATCCATCATTTCTCAGAGTGCACACTGGCTTAACGTTTCTCAAAAGTGCCAGGACTGTCTTGAAGACACTTATGCCAATGCCAATGGCTTCCTGTGTATGTCACCCTCGTTTCCATATGGAAGAGGGAATCAATTACATGTTTGTGTCGAGGAGCGGAGTCAGAGGACATGTCCCCTACTAAACCACATTTATTTTAAGGAGAGGAGTATGGTAAAAACATTTTCTCTATAAAGAATGTGGTTCATCACTATTTCTCATTAATCAAATGTGATGTGTGACTTGCAAAAAGCCCTACAGCATTCTGCCAGCAACGCCAGCTCCTCATCTGTACAGCACTGCTGCTTCATCTTAAGCCAAAATGACATTCAACTCCATAAATACTACAAGGTCAGTCAGTCAGTTCAGTCACTTGCTCGGTCGTGTCCAACTCTTTGCAACCCCATGAATCACAGCACGCCAGGCCTCCCTGTCCATCACCAACTCCCGGAGTTCACTCAGACTCATGTCCTTCGAGTCAGTGATGCCATCCAGCTCATCCAGCTATCTCATCCTCTGTTGTCCACTTCTCCTCCTGCCCTCAATCCTTCCCAGCATCAGAGTCTTTTCCAGTGAGTCAACTTTTCCCATGAGGTGGCCAAAGTATTGGAGTTTCAGCTTTAGCATCAGTCGTTCCAATGAACACCCAGAACTGATCTCCTTTAGAATGGACTGGTTGGATCTCCTTGCAATACAAGGGACTCTCAAGAATCTTCTCCAACACCATGGGGGGGGGGNNNNCACCATGGGGGGGGGGGTGGTGTAGGGAGGGGAATATATATATATATGTGTTGTTCTGTAGCTTTTAGCCAGAGAAAACAGAAAAATGGGTAATAATTTCCACATATGACTGATGAAAAGTATGCACAAAATTCCTAATGACTCTATGGGAACAGCCAGGAAGCACCTTTTTAAAAACTAGTTTTACACAGAGCAACAATCTAGATAAGCATCATAACACATTGCGCGGCCTTGAGCAGCCCATGGCGCAGTGAGATGCCTTCGAAAGCAGAGTTTATACAACAGTACTGTCAAGGGGAGAATGTGACTGCAAGAGACGGACTGCTATGCACACTTATATCCACCCTGCAATAATCCACCATTGCTCCTGGTGCCCAGCATGTCCTCTGCACCCACAAATCTGGAATTAGGCTTCACAGCCCTTGCATCCCAATGAAACCAGCTCCACCGCCTTGGAAGAACAGCTGTATTCAATGACTGACAAATATTTAAGAATGCATACATGTGAAAAACTAAGATGAAAATGAGATGGACATGACTTATGTGAAAGGGAAATTAAAGATGAAAAAGTTATGTGAGGTTGAGAAAGCATGCCCATTTAGAAACGGACGAGACATTTGATGAACTACGGAAGCCTAGTTGTGGAAATGCTAGGTCAAATCATGCAGACACGTATTAGTTGTTATTTTACAGCGCTCAAAGGAAACTTGCTAATTAGTATTTATCAAAAAAAGGTTTTTTAGTGGCCAATCTTTGTACTTTTTATGCACAGAGTGTGAATGTTATGTGTGGGAACGTCCTGATCTATTTGGTACCCTGAAATTTTGTTATACAGTAAGAGAAATCTTAAAAAGTGCCATCGCTTGGAATTTAGAAATTGTACTTACATTGAAATGTTTATTACAGTGAAACATAGCAGAAAGTTTTGTGAGTTATAGAACAATGTTAGAAGCTTATGCACTATCTGAACTTTTCTACCAAATTTATTGACAGCGAATGAATAGTTCTACTAGGAAAAAAAAAATAACACGAATTTTACATATCATATTCGAAACTCAGTATTTTCTATGCAATATACTCATATGCTGGGAATCCCATATCTTTCTGTCAACGATACTGGAAAATCTATTCAGGGTATTATATCAAAAGTCAAAGTTGACAAGTTATCAATATTACTAATGATATTTCTACAGTAATAGTGTTATTGAAATGGTGTTATTTTGATTCTAGAGGCCAAAAACAAACCTAAACATATATGGATATTCGATTTTGATGAAGAAACTCAATCAATGGGGAAAGGAATGAATGCATATCCATATAGATCTCTGTACCTAATACCATCATAAAATTAACAGGAGCTGGATCCTAAATCTAAATGGAGAACCCACAACTATAAAGTGTCTAGGAGAAAACATGGAGAATATTTTGTGACGTAAGCTTATGCAAAGGTTTCTTTGACAGACTCTAGCAATAACTAAAAGAGTAATAAATTTAAAATTTAAAATGTCTGTTCATCAAAAGGTGATATAAAGAAAATGAATTAACAACCTACAGGCTGTCAGAAAATAGTTACAAAACATATATCTGACAAAGTACTGGCATCTAATACATATACACCAAAGATTCTGGGAAGACATATCTCTTTTCTAATGATTCTAATTTAAAAGAGGGTGAAACATAGGGACAGAATGCCATGAAAGGAAAAAAATAAGAATCACCATAGAGGACATGAAAAAGGGCACAATACTGCCAGCCATTCGGGAAATCCAAATGAGATGCCCCTGGGCGGCCACCAGAATTCAAGTGATGACTCTGGAGACTGTGGAGCAACTGGAGCTTGCTGTTTGCTGCCAGTGTCCATGGCAAACACTCTGGAAAAATATCTGGCCTTTGCTATATAACTGAACGTGCATCAGCTGTCCCATTGCTATCAATTCCATTATTTTTGCAAGTGAAACAATATCTGTCCAAAAATGATTAACGTAAGAATATGTAAAGCAGCTTGCTCAGGAGAGCCCAGAGCTGGAGCCATCCCAGCTGTCTGCCTACAGGAGAATGGAGCGCTACTCACAACGGAAAGGAATGAACGGGTGAAGCTCAGTCACAGGGCTGAACCTGATGCACGTCTGGCCGGGGGAAAAGAAGCCTACACCGAAGAGCACTGGGAACATGACTGTATTTAAATGGATGGGCAAAAAAAGTCTATGGTGGGAAGAGAAATCAGGAGAGCTGTTGCCACTTCTGGGCAGACAATTGGGCACTGGCAGAGAAGGAGCAGCAGAGCATTCTAGGAGGCAACATTCTGTACCTTGATCTGGTTTGGGGCCATATAGGTGCATGCTTTCGCCCAAACTTGCAGCATTTCATTGTATATAAAGTACACATTAAAAAAACTATAAACAAGTACTGAACTGTTCATAGCATGCTCATGATGGAGGAATATGCGTGCAGATGACAGGAACTTATGTCCCTAATTTACTTTGAAAATGCATCGAGACCAAGAGCAATGGGTGAATGGATAGCCTTGGATAGCAGGGCATTTAAAGTGGAAGTGTTAGGCACTCAGTCGTGTCCGACTCTCTGTGACCCCAAGACTGTAGCCCATCAGCCTCCTCTGTTGATGGAATTATCCAGGCAGGAATACTGGAGCGGGTTGCCATTCTCTTCTCCAGGGGATCTTCCTGACTCAGGGACTGAACCCAGGTCTCCTGCATTGCAGGTGGATTCTTTACCATCTGAGTCACCAGGGAAACCCCTAGATGGATATTTAGGTAACAAAGAAAGTACAATAAAATATTAATTGCAGAATCTAGGTACTGTGTATAGGAATGCCTGTTGTACAATTATTTCATCCATTTGCATATTTTCAAAATACAAGTTTGAAAAAAAAACTGTAAGCCATAGAGCCATTGATCAACGGTGGGTGTGTGAGTCACTCAGTCGTGTCCATTTCTCTGCAGCCCCAAGGACTGTAGCCCCCGAGGCTCCTCTGTCCGTGGGATTCTCCAGGAGAGAACTCTGGAGTGCGTTGTCATGCCCTTCTCCATCTTACCTGTAGTACCAGGACTCAGTTGTTGTTCTCTTACAAACTACTTTTCCAACAAAGGACATGCTTGCTCTCCTCCACGTGGATCCCTCCATAGCGCAGCATCCTACACTTTCATCCCTTTCTCATCGACCCCGTTTCCTTGTTTCGAAAGGAACAGAAGCAGTCCTATTTTCTTGAAAGCAGCTAGAGTAAGGGTCCTGTTACACTTTACATCGGCCATGCCAGCAATTTTCACTTCAAAGGGTGGCTACTGGGATCCTCTTTGTTCAGATTTCCAGTATACCTCACATTCCTGCCTTTGCATTTGATTTGTATACAATTAATATTGTTTTTGCTGGTCCTACTTCAGCAAACAAAAATAAGACTGAATGGAACAACAGCAGAAATTTCTATTCTAACAAAGATGTCTGGTCACTGTATCAATTTTATTATAAGTGCTCTTTACCCATAAAACCAGGTTTAACCCTTAATATCAAGTTTAGACTTGCAGTTTGATTCACAAAAGTGCTCAAACAGACCTCAGACCAGACACGCAGGCACTGGCCCTGGTTTTCATTCTCCTCGGAGAATTTCAGTAATTTTTTTAATTAAAGAAAAGACAAAGACTAGCTTTACATCACTATCATTTGCATCAGTGAAACCTAAAAACTGGATTTCCTCATAAAAATCTCTTAAAATGAACCATTTCTTACGTCACTCTTGCCCTCTGCAATGTACTCCGGGAACAGGAACACCATCAACAGTGTAAGCCCTTTCCACTTTCACCAGGTAGCCTAGAATCTGCAGGAGACAGCTCTCACTGGAGGCACACTCAGGACGAATCTGTGTGTGGGTAGGTAGGTGAACAAGTCCCTTCTCTTCTCAAAAGATGGGTTTGATAGGATTTTAGTGTGCACTTTAGTATGATTTAGTCTAGTATGATTTTAGCGAACACAACTAGACGCTTCCTTCTGGAGCTGCGCACATTTAGAAACTGGCTGGTTCATTTGCTTTGACACACGTGTCACTGTGGATGACTGAGGGAGCGAGGTCTTAAGACTCAGCGGAGGCAACTGGACATGAATCTTTGTCTATATGCAGAGCAATAAGTGCTGTGAAAGGCTGCTCAGGTTGGCAAAGACTGAGCTTTAGCTGCATTGACAACTAAGTAAATTCTAGATCTTCAGAGAACAAAAGTCTGTGTTTTAATAGGTTTTATCACTTCAGTTAAAAGGAAAGCACATTTAAAAAACTGATACTCAACAACAAGCCCATCAAAAGAAGAGAAGCTATTTATAAACCAAGCCTCTGAAACAAGAATACAGAAAGCCTCCAGATACCTAATTATTCATTTTTTTAAAGGTGATTATGACAACATGCAGGCATAAATTAAGAAAAATAAACTGAAGGAAAAAATAAACTGAAAGAAAAAATATATAAAACCTACATACATATATTTTATAAAAAAGAGGAGAAAAAAACTGTGCATACTGATGAATGAGAGAAGTAATTTGCTTGTCTAACTGGCAGAAGGAAAAGGTTATCACAGCTTTCCGTGCATGGAAAGCTAGACCAAGTGTGAAGCAAGACCTTCACAGTGTGAATAGCTAAATATAACTTAGAAATCCCATCTCCTGGTACACCACAGAGTTCCTTAAAAAAGGCTTCCGAACGTAAAGGGAAGGGAAAAAAGAAGTTTAAGGATTATGAAACGGAGGAAGGAAGCCAAGTCGGACACCGTGATGATGGAGGTGAGGATTCTCCGCGGAGCAAGGAAGTTAGGCTGAGAGCGTGAGATCTTTCCCAGTGTTTATAGGAGAGTAATTCCTCCCTACCCTGAACTCTCCTGTGCAGTTTGGAAATGTTGCTACACAGAGTGGTCAATACCAAGGCCTCCCAACTAGACCAATGGCTACGCTAAAAGTCCAGCCACCATTTAGGGGAGAAAGACTGTCGCCAAGAGAGCTGAAAAGATGGGACAAAAATTAGGGAGTTACTGACCAGATGTCCAGCCCTCTTAATACAACTGGCCACTGTTTGAAAGAATTAATTTGTACACATATTATTCTTACGGATTAAAAGATTCTATAGGAAGATTCCAGGTGGTAAAAAAACTCAGCTGCAGAAGGAGAAGACGTTAAGAGACTTGGGTTTAATCCCTAGGTCGGATCATCCCCTGGAGGTGGGCATGGAAATCCACTGCAATATTCTTGTCTAGAGAATCTCAGGGACAGAAAAGCCTGGAGGGCTGCAGTCCACAGGGTCTCAAAGAGTTGGATGCGACTGAAGCAGCTTAGCATGCACACGGATAGGAAGATCGGGGCATTCCAGTGCAGTGTGTCACTTCACTTTTTAATTTTTATTGGAGTACAGTTGCTTTACAGTGTTAAATGTTAGTTTCTATTGTATGGCAAAGTGAACCAGCAGTAGGTATACATATATCCATTGCTTTTTTTTTTTTAATTTCTAATTTAGGCCACTGCAGATCACTGAGTGAAGTTCCTTGTGCTTTTCAGCAGGTCACTGTATCACCTGCAGCAGATCTGCCAAACATCTA
Organism: Procapra przewalskii; assembly: GCA_006410515.1. NCBI lineage: Eukaryota > Metazoa > Chordata > Mammalia > Artiodactyla > Bovidae > Procapra > Procapra przewalskii. The sequence continues at coordinate 1,731,848 of SJYF01000247.1, read as the reverse complement.
GTGAAGAATAATGTGCTGGAGCAACACATGGCTTTTTAAAGAAAGGCAAAGCCTTCCAACAAGAAGTGTATTTCCCCATGAGTTAACAGTGCCCTTTAACTACTCAGGAAAACACTTACTGAATACCTTGCATTCTTTGCAGTGTCTGGTACAAGGGATACAGCTGTAAACAGGAGACATGTTCTACTCTCAAGGACCTTATGTTCTAGCAGGAGGAAGCATACAATCTAAATAAATTGACAGGATAACTTTGCATGCGTGCTCAGTCGCTAAGTCACGTCTGACTCTGTGAGTCCATGGACGATAGCCTGCCAGGCTACTCTGTCCATGGAATTCTTCAGACAAGAATACTGGAGTGGGTTGCCATTTCCTTCTCCAGGGGATCTTCTTAACCCAGGGATCAAACTCAGGTCTTCCGCCCTGCAGGCAGATTCTGTACCATCTGAGCCACTGGTGAAGCAAATAAATGTTATCAAAATGTAAAATTTATAAAAAGTATTAGCAAATAATTGAAGTAGCTACTTTAAAAGAATACATCTCAGAGAAAGTGACACCGAAGTTGTGAGTGGGGAGAGGAGCTGCCATTCCAAGCTCTGGGCAAGGAGATTCCAGGCAGGGGTAGCTGACGCAGAGACCTCTCCCCGCTTAACCCAAGGAGGGAATGAGCTTCTGAGCTGAAGGAACAGAAAGCAGGACAGCTGAGATTGGAATGCGGTGAGCAAAGGAATACTTGGCCTAAGATTTATTAATTCACATCTATTTCCAGCACTTAGGGTATAGATATACACTGGCCACCTGATGGGAAGAGCCAACTTACTGGAAAAGATGTTGATGCTGGGAAAGATTGAAGGCAAAAGGAGAAGGGGATGACAGAGGATGAGATGGTTGGATGGCATCAATGACTCAATAGACATGAGTTTGAGCAAACTCTGGGAGGTGGGAAAGGAAAGGGAAGCCTGGCGTGCTACAGTCCATGGGGTTGCAAAGAGTCAGACACGACTGAGAGACTGAACAGCATCTACAGGGTACAGAGAGAGCAACACTGACCAAATTCTTGCCTAAATGAAGATCCGCTTCTGGTGGAGTCTCTGGTGGGAACAGAGGGTCCACTTTACTGAAAGCCAGGCCCTGGGATTCATTATAAGCATTGCTGATTGCACAGGAGGCTCTACGATGGGAGAGTTGGTGACCTGTCTTCAGCAGAACTGTTCATACTACAGGAAGGATTTGCTCTTCTTGATACCAATGCCTCTGCTGGCTCCGCTATTCAAGCGCTTCTGGAATGCTTCATTTACCAAAACAGGACCACGTATGCCACGGCATGGAGTCAGAGGACTCTTTGGTGGCAAAGGGAGTGAAACAGCAGGAAGCAGGAGCAAAGATTTCACTGATGCAGTTCTGTGCTGTGTCACATGAATGAAGCCAACCTAACGGGATGCCGGAAGGGTCTTTCTAACCTTCGTTAAGGGACAGGCTGGCTGTTCCCAAGGTCCTGTATATTCATTGAACCAATAACTTATACATGATGTTATGTCACCAGAAACAAGACGGAGCAACCTAAGGGATGGACTTCAGCAGATACTCTTCTGTGCCCCACACTGGATCCGCATGGTCCAGTGTATTTCAGCATACTCTGACACACAGCTTTTAGCACACTGCCAGTATCTGGGAATACCAGGCCACCTGACCTGCCTCCTGAGAAACCTGCATGCAGGTCAGGAAGCAACAGAACCAGACATGGAACAATAGACTGGTTCCAAATTGGGAAAGGAGTACGTCAATGCTGTATATTGTCACCCTGCTTATTTAACTTATGTGCAGAGAACATCATGCAAAATGCTGGGCTGGATGAAGCACAAGCCAGAATCAAGATTTCTGGGAGAAATAACAATAACCTCAGATATGCAGATGACACCACCCTTATGGCAAAAAGTGAAGAGAAACCAAAGAGCCTCTTGATGAAAATGAAAGAGGAGACTGAAAAAGTTGGCTTAAAAACACTAAGATCACGCCGTCAGCTCCCATCACCTCACAGCAAATAGATGGGGAAAGAATGAAAACAGTGTCAGCCTTTATTTTCTTGGGCTCCAAAATCACTGCAGATGGTGACTGTAGCCAAGAAATTAAAAGAAACTCGATCCTTGAAAGAAAAGCTGTGACCAAGCAAGACAGCATATTAAAAAGCAGGGACATTACTTTGCTGACAAAGGTCCATATAGTCAAAGCTATATTTTTTTCCAGTAGTCATGTATGGATATTAGAATTGAAGTATAAGGAAAGCGGATGCATTTGAACTGTGGTGTTGGAGAAGACTCTTGAGAGTCCCTTGGACTGCAAGGAGATCAAACCAGTCAATCCTAAAGGAAACCAATCCTGAATATTCATTGGAAGGACTGATGCTGAGCCTTAGGTCCCATTACTTTGGCCACCTGATGTGAAGAGTCGACTCATAAGAAAAGGCCCAGATGCTGAGAAAGATTGAAGGAGGGAGGATAAGGGGACCATAGGGGATGAAATGGTGGGATGGTATCACTGACTCAATGGAAATGAGTTCGAGCAAGCTCCGGGAGATAATGAAGGACAGTGAAGCCTGGCGTTCCGCAGTCCATGGGGTCGAAAAGCGTCAGACAGGACTGCGCGACTGAACAAGGAAAGCACACCGCCTGTATCCTATCTCAGGAGCCTCCAGGGAGTCTCAGCGTCAGTGGTTCAGGGCTTTCTCTGAAGCCACAGCCTGACTGGAAGCACAGCCCCAAAGAGCCACATGTCATCTGTAACCCACAGGCCCAGGGGATGGCAGGTAAATGTCCCAGCTTGCCGTCCTCCGTGGGAGGATGAACCCCGGGAGGAGGACCATCCTACCAGGCATTCCCGTGGCCTCAGATCCCCGTGATGCTGTGTCCCGGCCACCGACTACTCTGCAAGCTCAGCTCCCCCGCCTACTGCCTTCCTTCCATGTCCCACTTGCCCAGAGCCTTCTTTGTTCCCCAGCATCGCCTCCCAAACTAACCACCAGGAGACTACATACATCTCTGGCTCTGTTTACAAAGACACAGAACAAAGACAGTGTCTCAGAGACTGGCATGCATACATTAAACGGTGCCAAGGATGAGCAGCCAAGCTGAGGCAGTGGTGTACAGTGACATGTTAGCAAATTCAAGAAAACGTGTTGCTAAGTGTAAGCCTTGTTGGTCTCAAGATGCAGAATTACGGGCATTAAAGAACAAAAACCGATATATGTTAAATGAAGACTCCAAAATATCTGCTGTGAGAAAGGTAAGGAATCTGAAACTTCCCAGAAATTACTGTCTGAAGAAACAGTCCCGAATGAAAAACTTCAATCAGAATAGCAAACAAAACTGTAAACTGTCAGGAGTGTTTTGGACACATAATTTGGAAAAAAAAATTCACCCACTCTTACGTGATATTGGGTTGGCCCAACAGTTTGTTCAGGCTTTCCTTAAGATTTTACAGAGCTTTGGAATATTAGCATCTGCAGAGCTGTTATCATTTGTTATGCAAATGGACACTAGACAGGAACTGGAGCCTGCGGTGGATTCTTGGCCTGACAAGTGCTTTCTGTGATCATTCTGAGCTTGGGTGTCCTTCAACTGCAAAAGCAAACAAAAAAAGGGACTACTGAAACAGTAACTTCATCAGAGTAAACGCTGCTACAGTTTTAACTATTGTTTTCAGTACTGCTTGACAAGCACCCAGGAATATCTAATGGCACTGGTGACTGATTAGAAAGGGAAACTGAAGGGAAATTAGAGATTTGGTAATTTGACATATATGGACTGTGTGAAATGAGAGAAAAAATAAATTTTCACAAAACCATCGATATCTTATACAAAGTTAATTTTGACTTATTTCTCCATTCTGAAATATAAAGCTGAGGGTACTTTTTTTTTTTCCAAAATGAATGAAATTAGGACAAATAAGATTCAGCATGTCATAGAGTAGTGAGAAAAGTATGGAATCATTTTCCCAAAGAGGTGACAGGAATTTAATCAGTGTTTGTGCAATTTGGAAAAAGGCAGTCTTGGAATACTACCGTAGGGAGAGGATCTAAGACGACTCTCAGGCTGGTAACGCGTCTTAACGAGGCAATCACCAGTGGTGCTGGCTGATTCTGCTCATTGCCTTATTTAATTTTCCATGATCATGCCATGAATACTTTCATGAGATACAGAATGTATTTAAAGAAAGAGCATTAATAACAGTTTTTCATTTCAGTTAGTAGGATCATTAAATAAAAAATTCATAGTTTTACTAATTCAACTGACATGTGTTGAGATGTAATAAAAAATGAAAGGATGTCTTTGAAGACAAAATTGCTGAAAGGTTAGGGGCAATCTGCTCTTGCTATTAGTAAAATTCAAGGCCCATTATGGGGAGAAGTAAAATTATAATACCAATTCAGAAGATAAAATTTCTGTTATTTTCAAAGGAACCAACAGAATAAAGCTGCATGTCCTTAAAAGGCAAATTTCTTCCTCTCCCTATCTCTTGGAGCATTCTGGTTTGAAAAATGGCCACATAAACTATCAAGTCATTCTATCACTAAGTAACAATGCTTTATTATATGTACAAGCTTAGACAATGATTCAGTACAACTAAAGTTGAGTAATCCTACAAAAGACAATCCTTCCAAGACAATGCACTGTTTTTTTTCCCCATTTTTTTTTCTACCTAGTATTCATTTCATCAATAATAATAGAACTACATTTGGAGTTGAAATTAGTTACTTGAAGATTTACTTTTAATGTTCATTTTATTATGTATAGAACTTCTCCATGGTTTTAAAGGAAATGGGGAATATGACATTTGCAAGGTAAATTCAGGCATTTCAGCCATCATTCTGTTTTATAAAAAAGATCAAAGCAGCATTTGGGGAACAGAATAAGTGACAGAAAAGTTGTAGAAGTATGTTAATAACAGTGATATTTCAGAGAACCAGAGAATATCAATATGAACATTATCACTTAATCTCTTGGTATATTATTACATTATCACAAGTCATATTATAGATGAATAACTATTTTCATCTTTTTTATTTTTTATTATTTCTATTTTCTTGCAAGGTTGTTCTGATAGAGGTCCTTGAAAGATAGGGGTCCTTGAAAATAGGATGATGACACGCAAAAAAATATCGTATCATATTTCCTTGTTTTGCTTTGGTTGTTGGCTTGTTATTTGTTTGCAGGGAGTTTTCTTGTTGCTGTTGTTGATGATTTTTGTTGTTTTGACTTGTTCCCTGAGGAGTTTGGAGTTTTCTCACAACTCTGTACAAAGAGAAGCATTCTTTCAAAGTGGATGCTGTTTCTTCAAAAAACTTGCCTTTGAAACTGAGACCTCAAGAAAATGAGTCTGAACTCAATGAGGAAGAGCCTGAAGGAGCAGGATGACTTGTTACATCTCCATGGCTCTCAAAACACCTAAAATAGTGCATTTTCTGTAATCAGAGATCTCGCTTGAGTTCAAGGAGCCAGTTTAACTTGTGGTTTAAGTTTAACAAGAACACTTTTTAGATTGTCAAAAATAAGGTTTTATGAATTTTAGATTTTGATATTCATAAATATCCCCTCTCAATGATTTCCTGGTTTCCAAATTAATAATAAATGTGCCTAATTTACCCACAGAATTATAAAAAGGGAAAAAATGAATGCGTGAATGAAAGAAAGAATTAGTAAAATTAAATGTTTAAAAGCTTCCTTTCCATTTTGTTGACCTGATAATTCAGAATTTGGTAAAACCTCATCTGCCCAGATTTTATACTATCTAAATTTAAATTTATAGATGAGAAAAACACTGCTTTCAGACTCACAAACCTAGAACAAAGGCTGCATTTTGCCTAGTTTTTGCTTTGCTTTTTCTTTGGCTAACAGAATTAGGGTAAATCACTGAACATTTCTGTGCTTTAATATCTTCATCTGTTGAAATCAGATCTGAATCAGGTTATTTTTTAGTTCTCATTTTGTGTCAAGATTCTGTAATTAAAGATCTTGAGAAAAACCACCATTAAGTTCCATTTACCAACTGGGTCAAATTACTGCAATTCTAAATGGCAATATCAAAAATATTTTAAGGTTTTGTAAAAAGGGCACATATTAATATTTTAAAATTATCATCTTTTTTACATAAAGAAACCACAAGACTCCCCAAGTATTTAAGCACAAACTGTAAATGTTCAATCTCTGATTTTATTCTGTTTCCTTATATTGTAGACATGGTATAGCTGATGGGCATGGCTTCACTAGATTAAATATACACAGTGATATTCTGGAGAAGGAGCTGGTTTAATATTTTTAATCTTAAATCTCTTCTCAAGACTAAAATTGCTCAGAAACATGAGGCCTCAACACGTATCCCAATTTCAATGACTCATTTCTTATAACCATATCTGCTTCCAGAAAAGTAGAAGTTCTGTGAAATTCCTACTAACTATTCCTTTAGATTTTCTATTTTGTATTAGGTAAAAGGTTCCAGCGCCTTCACCATTTTCACATTTTCTGTACCTGGGAGGACATGCGGGGGATAGCAATGAAAGAGGCGGGAAAGGTGTTCTGATGCTAGAGTGCAGTGAAATGTGATGGGGAAAAAGGCAACCAGCCAACAGGATGTCCTCGGGAAGGAAAATGATTGTTATCGCATGACTGCCTACCTCATTACAAAGTGAAATCCACTGCTATACGTTTTTGTGTGAGCCTTCATCTTCTGCTGTACAGGAAAGCAACTCCCTGGGTTTCCCATAATAGCTGTTACTGTGAATCTATCAAATATTTTGTTTCCACTTTTACCTCTCTCACTTTGTCTCCAGGTCCTTCCGAGGCAATTGCAAAAGAGGGATAAAAGAGTCTGTCTCCTGACTCATTAGTCATTTATTTATATCTGCTACGGGGAAGAAGATTGGGGAAAATGTGAGAGCAATTCACACATCAATGTTTTAAGAACTTACATATAAATGGGACTGCTACAGAAACACATCTTCTCACAGGCACCAACTAAAAAGCAATAAGCTTGCTTGAGTAGCAGTTTTCTTCTGTTTCTCTTCCTCTGTACCAGATGTGCACCTTGTCCCTTTAATTTGAACACTATCCCTGCTCAAAAACAAAAACAAACCAAAGTACACTAAAGGAAGGTAGAGAATAATATTAACCAACTTTGAAAAGAAAATTTCCACCACTAAACTCGCTGCACTCTTGGAACACTAGTGACTAGCAGGTTTTAGACCCCTGAAATGCTGAAAAATAGTATTTCTGAGTAAAGACTACTGGAGCCTATGACAAAACTAGCTTGGTCTCTGCCTCTGTGGACATTATGAAGCATTTCCAGATGCTGGTCAAGATTAAAGTTAGGAATGTTTTAGCAACACCATGTCTGTGTTTATCACGTGACTTTACTTCAGGGTCACAAAGAAGAAAGAAAATATAAATGGTCCGTGGGGTGCAGATTGCTTTAGAATGTAAGAGTATAAAAGCCCTAAATGGTTGCATGTGCTGAGTTAAAATTTAGCACAAAATTCATATTCAGTATGTTTAATAGGGAAGAAAAAAATGGAAAGAAACTAGCTCCACTAAGGAGATACATAAGAAAATAATATTAATTCATCTATTCAATTAATAAATTATTGAACATTTATGAAAGGTTTAGTGTTGTTATTGGAGGATTTAATGGTTTATTAAGTATGATTCCTGTAGGAGTTTATAGCATCATAGCATCTAGACAGTAAATTTGAAGATATGATTATCCCTTGCTGATCAGGAGTTTGGAATGTACAGGCTGGTGCTGTGAATGCCAAAGGAAATGCCTTCCAGATGACACTGCAACCACGGAGTATACTGTGGGCGAGGCAGAAAAACCAAGTGGGGGCATGAAGCAGCTGGAGGAGGGGCATGGGAGAAATGGATGACCTGGATGAAGATTTATTCAACCTAATGCAAGAGGGTGAGATGGTTGGAGGGCATCATCAACTCAGTGGATGTGAGTCTGTAGCCCTGTCCTGCTCCTCTGCACACTGTATCAGATTTCCTGAGCTCCCGTCTCCAGTGCCTCTCTCCTGTTCTTCTCAGACTCAGGCCATGTTTCCCCGTCTATCACAATTTCTAACATTGCTGCTCCCACTTGATTCACCTTGCCTGTTTGTATACTTGATTGTTCTGTATATGCCTTCCTTATAATATAAGCCCTGTGAGGATATGGACTGGCCTTATGTTTGGTGTCTGAAACATAGATGTTCAATAAATGTTTCTTAAACCATTACAATGATGATAGCTTGCCATGACATAGCTCTTTTTTTCTGCTAGCCAGTCTTCTCCAAATTTTAAATACAGTAGTGTTCTTCACTCTTACAGCAACCCCAAGACACCTATTACATAGCTAAGTACTGTTACTGTTCCCATTTTATAGAAAAGTTCAGGAAGATTAGAAAACTTGCCCAAAGTCCCAAAAGAAGTAGCAGAAAGGAGTGGAAAACGCAGCAACCTGACTGTCAAAATTCGTTTCCTTAGTCATTAAGCTATTTGACTCTGAATGATCAAATGACAGAAATGCACAGGGTACTGCCTGGGGGGCTGACCAGCTAAAATGGCCCCCTAGTTACCAAGAGATGGGAGAGGTAAAGTATTAAGAGACAAGAACAACTTGTAATTTCTCATTTTTTCTGGAACCTCAGTGGCTAAAGATACCCTATCTATAACTGGAAAGAAGACTGTGTGTGTGTGCCATGTGTGTACACATACATATAATGAATGCCTGGCCAATAAACTAAATCTTGCCCCTTCAATCCATTAGAGCCAGGTGAGTCAAAAGGCTGGATTTGGGACACAGATTCATTGGGTTTGAATTGTGGCTCTTTATAGCAGTTCAACTCTAGACAAGTTATTCACTTCCTTACCTCACCTGGAAAATGGGGAATATAAAGTACCTACGTCATAGATCTGTGATGAGAACCAAATGAGTAAACAGTGCTTAGTACAAATGGGGCTCTTAAAATTATCACTCTGAATGCTCCTGTCCCTTGGTCTTGTCTATTAGTCACGGACGTTGCTTTCTGAAATTGTCAGGAAATTAATGGAAATTTATTAGAACTGGAAATTAATCCATGGTCTGTACTCAAAAGAAGAAATACTGAAGGAACAGAAATGAAGAGGATGCCTGCCAGTGAATGGGTAGCATGCTCAGGAAACTGAACTGGCTGAAGATAAAAAGTTGAAATCTTGGCTGAAGAGTAAGGAAGGGATTGTCCAGGACAGGAAAGGTTCACCCAGGCCAGAGACGGCGGAGGAACACACAGAAGCGGACCAAGAGTGAGATACAGAGTCTGGACCCTCCAGACACTCGGCGAGTGGACGGGGTTGAGGGGTGGGGGCGGGCAGCTTGTACGTCCTCCTTCCAATGGGCTGGTGCCTGCTATTCTCTCTTGGGATCAACACAGTAGGTGGCACCTCCCCCTGCATCGTGGTTAAATAGTCTCGACCTTGGTGATGCCAAGCCCTCTAGCCCCCGGGGTCCTTTACAACCCCCCTCTAGAAGCAAGTGCACAGGCCTTCCGTGAGCATTGCCCCCGATTTAGAAGCCCCCTGTCTTCTGCCCCTAGCACTGTGCAGTCTATATCCCCATCACCCTTGAACTCTGGGCCGTAACACCTAGCATTTTTTAGAAGACCTCAGAGATAAATTCTGCCACCGTGGCTAACGTGAGGCGCTTCACTGCTTATAATACCCAGAGATTTGCAATGAAAACCCAGTAAAGACCAACAATGCCTTCCCTGCTGGTGACTTTTGGTGTCAGTGGGCAGCTACATGTGTCTGTTTGGATGCAGCTTTTTTTTTTAAATAAAGACAACATTGATTAAATTGTTCAGGCACAGCCTCAGGGCAGTCCGGCCTAGCAGCACTGGTTTATTTTTTCTGAGAATGTGTGATCTAGACGTGCGCATCTCCGTCACCCTCATCTCACCCTCAACGGCAGGAAGGAAGAAGGGACGAGCTGACAAGCCCTCTGGTGGCAGACCCCTTGACTTCAAATGTTGGTTCTGCCTCTGTCTAGCTGTGACTTCGGGGAAATCAGTTCCTTAGCTTACCAGGCTCCTCTGTCCATGGGATTTTCCAGGCAAGAGTGCTGGAGCGGGTAGCCATTGCCTTCTCCGCATCACCAAGATAGACACGTGCTATTATGCTTTACAGTTGAGAGGAACAAACGCGGTGGTGAGCACAGAGTGCATGGTCAGGGAAAAGGCCTACTGAGGGCGAGCCAGTCTTCTCAGCACTCGCTGTCCCCTTCAGCATCACCAGTCCAGGAGATGCAGCCCACTGTGCTTACGACTTGGAAATAAGCCACATTCATAGACTTTTGTGTGTCACTTTTTAAGCATCGCCATAGATCCTGCTCGGTGCGTGACCCTTATCACTTAGAGCAAATGTTACAGGGGGAGAGGGCAGTGAGGAATAAAATATAATGAGTAATCGGGGAAGAAATAAACAATATCTGCCCACACTTTGCATGCAGTTTAAAGTTAGAAATACTGAGGTTACAGGATTGAAAATACACTTGAGAAAGGTGATGGGCTGCCCCAAATGGTGCTTTACTTTTAAGAAATACTTCCGTAAATGGAAAGTCTGTATCTTTGTAATTTACAGATGCAAAACTGCTCTACACATGGATCCCTTCCCAACAGCACACAGAAAATAACATTTATCCACACACATTAAATATGAGTTAGTTGAATGGCACGTCCCTGCCCTCACCTCTGTCCAGGCAAATTCTGTACCTATGAGCTTCTTATCTTTGGGTCTGAGTGCACACCTAAACAGTAATTTGTTTTTAAAATCCACGGATTCAATTCTATTTCACTTATTGGGTTTTCCTCCCTCTAGATACCCTAACTCTAGTGTTAAAATACTGTTTTTTCCCATAATATGAACCACATGGTATTTTAAAGATATCCGACTTCTTGGGTTACGATGCCGCATCTCATCATTTATCCAGATCACTATCAGCTTTGGCTTCACATCAGAATTCTAATCAATTCTGTATCCTTGTTCTGAGCGTGGTTCTTATTTTTCACCTCTAGTCAGGTGTTCATTCCCTTGTTCTTTGCTCTTGTTCATTTCACACACAACTAGTCCTTATCCAATCTGTTGTGTTTCATCAATGAATCTTCCGAACAGAAAGTCATTGTGTCCTTCCAAATTCAGAAATACTAACTGCAGACACTCGAAGTGAAATTAAAGGCTAATATTTTAGACCATTTCAGACACAAAACCAAACTGTGATGCAGCTGGAGAGGTGCTAAGAGTTTTTCAATAACCCGGAAATTAGGTGACTTCTTGAGGCAAATTTCTCCACCTGTGAGGCTTGAAGCTCTCTACTGAAAAGACAAGAGAGACTTCACAGGACATTGATTGCAAACTCAAGTATTCTTTAGCCCACAAGTGTATTAATCAGAGCTATAAGTTCAAGGGAGAGAAACCAGCTCTGGGTGTCTTATGTCATGTGGGAAATGACCTTGGTGAAACAGGAGTCCACCTCCAGGCAAGCTATCCCAGAGGTCACGGAGCAGAAAGATGCTCAGATCAAACTGGAATGCTTGCGGCACACGGCTTTTAAAAATCAGTTTGAAATATAGTTTGAGAAGAAAAGGGGAAGATATGAACGCACACATCTTTAGGACAGGATGCAGACAGAATAGGCCCCACAGGCAGGAGATGCTGTGGGCCAAGACACACGCGTGCTCCATCAGAGACCAAGGGACAAGGATACACAAACACAGATTTACCCTCTTAATTAGCCTGATGGACAATCGTGGATTCTGGGGTTTCTGGGCAGGGGAACCATGGGTCCAGAATAGACATCAGCAGTGGGTGACCAAATTTTGCCTTCCTGACTACAAAACGCTGCCGTCTATTTAATATACCTGAGTATTCAGCAGCTCGTGTACTCTGTCTCACATGCATTTAGGACTGAGGTGCCTCATGAATCTCGGGCAGCTCCTGGCCCATTCACTCTGCCTCCCACTGAACACATGCGTGCGCCACTTGCTGACGACATACTGTATACTCAATACATGCCAAAAATTCTGCTTTCTAATTACTGAAAACTCCCTAAAGTTTTTGCCTATGTTCTACAAACTGCAAGCTTGTATGCTGGGCCTATCAGTTGTGCATGACTCTTTGCAACTCTTTAGACGGGAGCCTACCAGACTCCTCTGTCCATGTGAGTTTCCAGGGAAGAACACTGGAGTGGGTGGCCATTTCTTTCTCCAGCGGATCTTCCCGACCCAGGGATTGAAATCCCATCTCCTGTGTCTCCTGCACTGCATACAGATTCTTTACCCACTGAGCCTTCGGGAAAGCCCAAGCTTATTTATATAGAATAGAATCAAATACCCAGAAATGCAACTGCCTACTACTTGTTACATAAAAGAAGCACACTAACAGGATGTTGCGATCCCACAGAACCTCTAAGAAGGCGGAGGATGGGGAACACAGTAAGAACCAGGGGAAAATCATGCTTCAGAAAGAGTCTGCTATCTCCACCGATGTCAGCACAGAGGCAAAAATATGCCAGTGCCCTCACGTTGCTGTATCACTCATGGAAGACTGAAGTTCCAGGAGTAACCTTCATACAACAGAGTCGCTGTTTCATTCCTGCTCCTGGACGTACAGACAGCGAGAGCAGAAGGATCTGGGCCCGTGAATCTGATGATGGGCAATGTCCTGGGCTTCTCAAGGCTACATAAACCAGGGTATTCCCAAGGGAGATGCAGACGCCAGAACAAGGATAAACACCCCAAATGGGGAGCACATAACCACTATTTCTGTTTAATATCTCATACAGGCCAATGACTCTTGAAACCCATCTACATGCTGATGAGTTGAACTTTATCTCAATTTATATCATGTGTATCAACCAACTAAAAATATATTAGGCTTCTGTAAAGTAAATGTTCAAAGGTGTTTCAGTCCACTACACACACACACACAAATCTGATATTCTTCCCGTCTTCCTACACAACTATCTACTTACTGTAGCAAAATATATAATTGAATAAGTATAAGACTGAGCATCTTGAGCGCCATGCTTATATCGCTCTTTTAACCTTGGGCGAATCCTAAGCACTCTTCTTCAACACACATCCTGTAACAACCAAGTTCTTCCAACCCATCTAACCCAGCACTCCCGTCACAATCTTCCTCTTTATCAAGTTCTTCCTCACACCACTTCATGCTGTTATAGGTCTTTTGGTTTATTTTCTATATTCCCCACATAAATAATTTTAAAGACATGAGAAAGATGTTTTGTTTACTGTTTTTTAAAAAAATCTATATTCCCAGGAACTAGAAAATAGTAAATGCTTCATAAATTATATTGTGCAGATATAAGATACATGCAATTCTGTTGGACCTGTTGCAAAACAAGGCCTTGGCAATCATAGGTAAAAATTAAGACTAAAGAACATTAGTCTCATATCCTGTGGTTGTAGGAAACACTTGCATGTAGGTGTATTCAATGCAATCAGTATGAGTGGATTTGCCTGCAGAGCCCAGGGCAGCTGAGAGTCTAGGACTGAAGTCCATTGGGTGGGGCAGGGTGGAGACAGAGGGCCAGAGTAGCGGCCTCTGGTCCACAGTGCCGCACCGCTGTAACAGCAAGCCTGGCCCCCACCTCGTCTTCCTTCCACCTGAGAAGGAGCTGTTACTTCTCCAATCATGAATTCCGGGAGGGCTGGGGGCTGATATCCAGTCTCACTGAAGAGCCATGCTGCCCTGTCTCCATGAATTTTCCCCAACAAAAGATGTTCCAGAAGCCAAGCTGCATGTGCTGTCCCTCATTCACCCTTTATTGACAGGTATCTGTTCAATCCTTGAGGCAAGAGTACAAGTGTTATACCGTTTGTGATAAGTTGTGGGAAGCATCCTCTTGGAATGTGGCAGTTAGAACATATCTTTGCCACAGTTACCTCTTAATTAAGTATCCAACATTTGTCTCCTGAGCAGAGGAACAGCTGGAGCAAAGAGAGCGTGGGGTATGTGGCAGAGTCTTTAAGGACTGAAAAAGTTCCAGGGAGGGACCAGTTCTTATTTTGGAGGAGGCTGAAATGGGCAAACCGTATGAAATCTCCAGCCAGAGAATGAGTGCCCATGCAAAGGCAGCGAATGCCTGCAAGATGAGTCAGCTGATGCTAGGCTGGCCTTCTCCCAAACTAACAGATACGAGGGGGTCACAGTGCTCAAAACAGTCTGAAGGGCCATCTATTTGCATAGCTGTAATGTCAAGTAAGAGAAAGCCTACAGGTCAATCTTAAATGAGAATTTATTGTAACAAGGGTCCTATTTCTAACCATTGGGAAAAATGATTATTTAATAAATAGTAACATCACAGAAAGCCATCCTTTCAAAAGAAATGAATTTGGGCTCCTTTATCACTCCACATGCAAAGACAAATTTCAGACCAACTAAAAATTTTAAATGTAGTCAATTAAAAAAATAGGAGATGCTTGTAAAATATACAGGCTTAGGAGAATTTTATATCCAAAACTAGGGGGAAAATATATAAATATGTGATTATGTGAAAAATATTTCAGTGAGTCTAACAAGCGTTTTGTTAGTCATTCAGCCATGTCCAACTCTTTGCAACCCCATGGACTGTAGCCCATCAGGCTCCTCTGTCCATGGAATTCTCCAGGCAAGAATACTGGAGTGGGTAGCAATGCCCTTCTCCAGGGGATCTTCTGACCCAAAGGTTGAACCCAGGTCTCCTGCATTGCAGGCAGATTCTTTACTATCTGAGCCACCAGCGGAATCTCAAGTCTAACAAAGACACCATAAATAAAAACAACAGACAACAAAAACTGGGTTTAGAAAATATATATGCAACTTGTACAGTAGATAAATGGTTACTTTGCTATAAAAATACCCCCCTACACACATATATATATATAACTTATGATGCCATTTAAAAACTATTACAATACAGAGGATCATATTTAAATGTTAAACAGATAAAGTAGAAAT